>JAQFYZ010000908.1:0-30758 GCA_034695085.1 Cylindroiulus punctatus
TGCATGGTTTAGCATGGTGGAAATATTATGCAGGGTGTCCGAAAATTACCACGCATTTTCAATGGCCCTTTCGATCATCAGCCTTAAGCTTTACGTGATTCTGAAAGCATTTCCCTGATAATATAGTTTTTCTGAAATGTTTATCAGCAATCAATTATTTTTAGTGGAAATTTCTTAAGAATTTCGTTGAAGAAGGTTTATAATAAAGATCATAAATGGTGTGTTTAATGCACATTTCTACAATGCCTACAGCTATGAAAGACCTTAGGCCTAGACCAAACGTTTTGAAAGTCACTGACGGATATTAAGTGCATTTTCGACATATTAACAACGAGGTTTTTTTTGGCGAAATTTTGAATTATGCTGTTGTATTTTATCATGGCATTACAGCATGCAGTTCGGAAGTACTGCCTTCTCCAGAATAGGCCGAACACAGGATTCTGCTGGTGTTTATTTTCTCCCAACCCCTTTTCTTTAATCATAATCAGATTATCATAATATCCATATTAGTTTATTGAATATTGTTTTTTTGGTACTTGTCCACTAACGGAACTACCTGGTATGTTAGGGTAGGTTAGGTTAGGTTAGGTTAGGTTTGGTTAGGTTTTTTGAGCGTTTATACCTACCCTAACCTTACCTAACATAACCAAACCTAACAACACCTAACCTAACCTAACCTACCCTAACATAATATGTAGTTCCGTTAATGGACAAGTACCGTTTTTTTTAATATGACAGTAATATCTAATCGCCTCAATAGAATTTAGCTGGTCCTTTTAGTATTACAAATTCACACTATCACTTGAAAAATTACACACAAAAACAACAACTTAGTTTTGTATTAATTTATTTAGCCAATTTAGTCAATCCAATTATTGAGCTGAGAATATTTTGCCAATACAATCAACATTCAACGTACAGAATAATTGGCATTTCAATAAATTTGGGGTTACTTTAGGTATAGTATTCTACAAAAAAATTATTCGTAAATACAGCATTGACATTTTATTTTTTTTAATGTTCTTAATAGTTATAAGCACTTGCCTAGTATACAGATTTTTAAGACCATAATTCTCATGTTCGTATCATCTTAATAACATGACATTTCAAAGAACTTTTGTTGACATTCATACATATACAAATAAATTATGGTATTTTGAGTATGTTGTTATAGTGCAAGCTTAATATGGCACCAAAAAGTAGAAAAGTGTATTGGCCTTATTTCGATATCTAAATTGTATAAAATAGGTTCTTAAAAATCATGTTTTAAATAGATTTATGATAGAAAAGCAATGCGACATTATAATGATTGCTGAGCAAGCTGTTTTGTTCAAGAGTATTGCCCAGTGTAATACAACTGCAGAAATCTGGCAATATCAGAACACATTTCTTACTTGGCAAAATGATGAAAATGACTTGATGACTGGAATGAAAATGGACTCAAATATCCATTATACTTTAGCTTCCCCTCATTTATAAAAAGCACCTTCACAGAAGTTTAATTAAATAGTTGCAAAAATGCAAAGTTGTATATGCAATAAAAATCGTGCTTTTTCTTGGACACAGTCCTTAGCGAAACATTGATCATATAATACAGTAATAATTATTTCTATCTCAGCATCTCAAAGTGCATACAATAGTATTAAATAATGACCGTTAGAATGACTATCCAATTGACTGATATCAGATCTGAAATCCTAATAAGTCATTCTTAAAATACATTTCCCAGAGCATAGCCCTATTTCAGTTCCCAACTGAAGTTGTCCCACAAGTATTTTATCTTAAAAGAATCACAGTGTGGCAGAACATATTACTCCAGCTACCACTTTTTATATTTGAACTCCTATACTTAAACTGCATCAGGTAAGCTACTCTCACATTTAAACAGTTCATCTTTACAATATAGGAATCCAAAACATACTCTTGCTGCGCATTTTTGGGCTTTTATAAAACTCTATCTATTACATGAACCACACCATTATCAGCTGTGACATCAGGATATTGAATAGCAGCTGAATTGAGCAGAATACAATCTGTAATAAATTAATATCATGATTATGAATAATTATAATATTGAAAAATAGTGGTTATTAAATGAAGGCTTAACACATTTCTCATTGAACCATGGACGCCATACCTTTAAGTGCTCGCACGTAAAGTTGATTGTTGGAGGCAGTTGTCAGTGTTGACTCATCAAATATACCTTCTGTGTTGACTGTACCACGTATTAAATGACCCAAAAGGAATACTGTTGAATGGAATGAAGAGTGTTTAAGAATTATTTCTTGTATGTAACTCTTTATCTGAAATATTTTATGCATTTAATCTGAAAACTTAAAACGTTCATATACCATCGTATGTGATTGGAGAGGTACACTACAGTAACTGGAAGACAAATACTTACATCGTGATAGATGAGGATCAAGTGTCAACCTTTCCAATGTATCTTCCGGAAGCTTGTTGAATGCGGCATCATTTGGTGCCAGAAGTGTGTAGTTTCCACCTATATGACAATTTTGACCAGAATTTAGATGTTATCGATTTGAATAAATTATTTATCATGTTAAATTGTGCTATAATTATGTCATCCACAATTCACCTCTAAGTTGATCTTCTAAACCTGATATGCTTATGATGTGTCTTAATGTTTGAAGGATGGAGCACTTTTCAACAGTTTGCACAATATCACCCAGTGGAATATATAATACTTGGTGAACGACATGGACCACACCATTGCTGGCTTCGTTGTTTGGCATAAGTATCTGTGACCCTGATGCTGTGTACCACTAAAACAAATTAGAACAAATGTTAATATTTCACAGCAAGTGTGCTTGACTAGCAAGCCCATCTGTGAAATTTATTATTTAAACAAAGAAATTTGATTAAATTATTTACCGGCCCTCTGTTATTGACGTAGATATTCATCCGAACTGATTTGGTAGGTAATAAACTCGGAATGACCATCTCATTAGTCATCTGGTTAGTCTCAATTTGAACAGGTAAAATATGATATAGTAATATTTGAACTAATCGTAGTGGATCTGATTTAATTGTGTCTAACTGGCTAGCAGGCATAGCTGCAAATGCATCATTTGTTGGTGCAAACACGGTGTAATAGCCAGGAGCGCTTAAGTTTACACTCAAACCGGAATCAACTAGCAAATTTGCGAATGTTGTTAGATTTAGCTGCTTGGTTAATTCAAAAACATTGAGGTCTTTGCGAATTGCTGGTTGGGTTTTGGGAATGTAAATTTCTTGAGATGGATCAAACAAAATCTGTAAATAAGGAAAAATTGCAATAAATTTAAATTTTCGTGGCTTTAATATCCTCATTATATATTTCTTATTCGTTGAATATCACTTTACCTGATCAATGATGTGCACTACACCGTTAGTTACAGATATATCTGGACTAACAATTGGCACTCCATTAACTGTTAGGCCACCTGCTTGACTTATCCTTAATGTTTGCCCTCCTAGCGAAGTGAGTTCTAGACCTTCTGACATTCCTGCAGTGTAGTAAGTGCCACTAACCATGTGGTTCAGCACAAATTCTATTAAATTAATAACATATTTAAGGCTATTAATTACACAATTTATTGTTTGATATCAAAATTTAATGTTATTAGCAATTGGTTACCTTCCAACATGGTGGCATTGTGTTCCAATATATCCATTACATATGATGGCAAACTGTTGATAGCACGGTTGCTTGGTAAAAATATTGTAAATGGTCCTGGTCCTGGATAAAATGACATGGTAAGTTTTTGTCTATATTTGATTTCATATATCAAGTATGTAAATTGCAAGACAATTGTTGACCTACAAACCTTTTAATCTAGATGGAAGTGTTGTATTTTGCAGCAGTGCTTGTACTTTATCAGTATCATTTCGGGGCTGTATGGTATCCAACAATGTGCCAACTGGTACAGGGTATAAAACCCTATTAACAATGTGTAGAACCCCATAGCCGCTGCTTCCATCAGGCATTACTATCTTTGCACCACCAAGAGTGATTACCTAAGTAAATGTAAAAATTGCCATTATATGAGATTTGTATGATTATTGTATGGTTATTATGATTATTTGTATATTAATTTGAAGTTATTTTAGACGTTGCAGTTTTACTTACTGGTCCATAAATGTTACACCGGATACCTTGTCCTTGTAGTGATGTCAACAGATTGTCATTTTGAAGATCTGTTGAAACTATTTTTTGTGGAATTATGTGGTATAATAATATCTCCCTTAAAAATGGCATGTCAACCTTTAGTTGAGTCATTACACTAGGTGGCAATGCCTGGAAAGCAGAATCTACTGGAGCCAATATTGTGTATGGACCTGAAGAAAAATAGATTAGCAGTTTAAATATTATATGCAAAATTCAGTTTTAAAGCCAATAACTACTCCAACTAACTATAAGAATACTGTTGACATACCTCCTTGTGACAAAGTGGCATCAATCCCAGACAAATCAACAAGATAAAAGAATATAGACACACTGAGGATGCCTCTACTCTCAGTTGGATAAAACGGAAGTATGGTGGTTGTATTAATTCCTAGGTAGGTTAAAGTTGTTGTTTCTTCTGTGATTCCAGTAACATTTGTTACTGCTACGCTGACATTATATAAATCTGGATATTTCGTTGTGGCATATTCAGGAGGAACTGTTGTGACTTGAATCTCTGTGACTTCATATTCTGGTGTGACCACCTCTTTTATAGTGGTGTATGTTTGTGTGACGGTTTCAGCTATATATGCAATTGTTGGTACAGTTTCATTCACCTCTGTATACGCAGTTGTGGCATATTCAGGAGGCACTGTTGTGGCATATTCAGGAGGCACTGTTGTGGCCTGGACCTCTGTGACTTCGTATTCAGTTGTGACAGCTTCCCTTGAAGTGGTATGTTTTTCTTCATGTAGGGTAGTTGTCTCAGCTATGTGTGCAGTTGATATAGTCTCATTCATCTCTGGTGGATAAATGGAAGTTGTTGAAATCTCAGAAACCTCGGAAATGTTGGCCGTCACAGCAGTAGTATATTGGGTAGTCGGCAAAGAAGTTGGGGTAGCCTCCGGATACATCGTTGATATCTCTGGGATTGTATAGCCTGGTGGTGATGCACTTTCATTCAATAATGTTGTCTTTTCAGTTTCAGTTGTTGGATAGTATTCTGTAGTTTGTTTTACAATTTCAGTGGAAGCTTCTGTGGATACAGGAGCAGCGGTGTATTCTGATGGTATTATTGGTGTAGTTAGTTCAAGTTCCAATGTAGTTTCCTCAGAAATATTTAAAAACTTAGGCTCTCTTGTAGCAGGTATGAGTGTGCTGTATGTCGTTGTTGCCACCTTTTCAGTCATTTGGGCTTCTCCAGGAATAGTCACATTTGTGAATGTCGTATATCCTTCAGCTTCTGCTTCAGTTGTTATCATTTGTGTTGTTTGGTATTCTGATGGCGTGGCTTCAGTCACTACTGGGGCCGCAGTTGTAAGTTTAGGTACTGTAACTGTAGAAGCAGGAATTTCTGAGTATGGTTGGATTGTGGCGATCTTGATGTACTCAGTAGTTATCTTTGTGGCTTCTGTTGGCTCAGTTATTGATTCAGTTGTATATTCAATTGGTGCAAAACTGGATTCTTCAGTGACTTCCTTATATTTTGTAGTCAACTCAGAGGTGCTACTCTCATATATGGTGGTTGGAGAAGCTGTAACATTGGCAGCATATTTAATCGTTGCAATTGCTTCAGTCACATTGTATTCAGGTGGTGCATACACTGCTGGGATTTCTGTGGTAGCTGATGTGGCTTCCTCTACTGTAGTTGATGTTGATTTTGTATAAACTTGAGTTGACTCCGTTGTAACAGATTCAGTGACCTGTTCTGTAACTAACGTTGTTGATGGTGCTGATGTGGTAGCTATCGGTATTACTTGAGTGCTTGGTGCTAATTCTGGTGGTGGAGTTGCTCCTTCAATGAATACACCATCAATAAGATGCACAACGCCATCCGATGTTGGTATGTCTTTTTCAATAACGGGAAAACCATTTACAAAATATCTTCCATTTTCGAAAACAACAACAATTGGCGGACCACCAAGAGATATGCATGAATAGCCAGATTGAAACTCTTGACTGTATGTTACATCTGGGCAAATGTGGTTGAGAAACAAATCTGCAAATAAATCAAATTTAAATTCAGCAGTTAATAAGATTTCTTTCAATAAATTAAAATTATTATTGACATAAATTAAAACAAGCAAATCTACATACCTCGGACAGCTGTTTTATTTTTTGCCAGATCACCTACAAGCTCCGTTGGCAAGCCATGGATGATATAGTAGTAGTATGGGAGAAACGCAGTGTAGAGGTATCGCTCTGGCAATTTGGGTAGCAATTCAGAAACATCAATAGTATGGCCAGCTTGTTGAAATTGTTCCTTTAGGATAGCTGGTATTGTTTTATTTGGGCTGGTAGTCTCAGGGAATTCTGTGCGATACATTGTAATTTCTTCAGGGATGCCAGTTGTAGGTATTGATACTCCTGGACTACTACTGATTTCTTGATATGTAGTGGATGTGGCAATCTCTTCAGGAATACCGATTGTAGATGTTGGTACTCCTGGCGTGCTGGTGATTTCTGGTAATGCAGTGGGTGTAGTAATCTCTTCTGTTTCATAAGTGCTAGTCTCCAGTCCAATTATTTCAGTGGTTGTATATTCTGGTATAACAGCAGTAATAGGTTCCACTATAGTTATAGGCGTAATTGTAGTTTCTTCTGTTACTTCAACGGCCTCGGTAAAGTTTAGAAATTTGGGTTCTCTTGTCGCAGTGACTTGTGTAATATCACCAGGATATGCAGTAGTCACTTGAGGCAAGGTTGTTTCAATATGTGCTCCAGTTGAAACTGTTGCTGGGACCTCAGATGTAATTTCAAGTGTTGTTGGGATAACTAATGACTCAGGCAAGCTTAGCCCATTGATAATATGAACAACACCATCAGTAGTAGGAATGTCGGGCGTGATTATGAGGAAGTTGTTGCAATAATGTTGACCATTTCTACTGGCGAAAATAATAGGTGTGTTGCCAAGGGATGTACAAGTATAACCATCTTGGAATCTATTGCTAAATATTGCACCTATGCAAATGTGATTCAGTATGATACCTGAAATGAAAAAGTCTCCTTAATATTTCTGAACTGAATATTGACTAATAAAATTTGTTTATCAATACAAATAATAAAGGTTTTTGTATTTCCAAAACAGGATAAGTTAGTGAACCCTGGAATTCTCTCTCATAAAATTCACTTACTTGTAATCGCTGTCCGATTTGTAGTTATGTCTTGTAACAGCAACTCTGGTCCGTCCTGTATATATTGATGGTATGGTATACAAGCCGTGTAGACATTGGAATCTGGTAATTGTTGCTTAATCTCTGTGATGTCAATTGGGTATCCTGCTGTTTTAAATTCATCTTCAATCAATTCAGGTATGGTTTCATTTGTTAAATTCGTCACACCCACAGAAGTTGTATATTCTGGTAATACTGTTGTATCCGATACTTCTGATACTGTTGTATGGTCTGGCTTAACTGTTGATTTTTCAGTGATAGGGAATTCTGTGGCTTTTGGTGCCTCAGTAATGCCCTCAGTTGCAGCTGTAGCTTGAGTACTTCTCTCTGTAGTTTCTGGATATTTGAATGTAGATGTTATTTTTTCGGCTTCTTCCGTAACATTAAGTTTTTTTGGCTCTCTTGTGGCTGTTTCAGCTGTTGTGCCTTCTGTAATTTCATACTGAGATGTTTCAGGAATGGAACTACTGATCTCTTTTTCTGCTGTTGTTCCTGATGGAGTTATTGAAGGCAGCACAGTTGATTCTTCTGGCTCTCTTGTGGCTGTTGTAGCTGTTGTGCCTTCTGTTATTTCATACGGAGAGGTTTCAGGAATGAAACTCGTGATCTCTTTTTCTGGTGTTGTTCCTGATGGAGTTATTGAGGGCAGCACAGTTGATTCTTCTGGCTCTCTTGTGGCTGTTGCAGCTGTTGTGCCTTCTGTTATTTCATACTGAGATGTTTCAGGAATGGAACTCGTGATCTCTTTTTCTGGTGTTGTTCCAGATGGAGTTATTGAGGGCAGCACAGTTGATTCTTCTGGCTCTCTTGTGGCTGTTGTAGCTGTTGGGCCTTCAGTTATTTCATGCGGAGAGGTTTCAGGAATGGAACTCATTGTGATCTCTTTTTCTGATGTTGTTGATACTTCCGAAGAGATTGGCAATTTTTCGGTTGTCACTGAAGGAATTGCTTGTTCAGGAGCTAGTAAATCCTTGATAAAATGAACAACACCATTGCTTGCAGGAACATCGATCTTAATCACCAAGATGTTGTTGCAAAAATACTGATCGTTGTAAAAAGTGAAAATGATTGGTTTTCCTCCCAAGGATGTGCAAGTGTAGCCATTCTTCAACTGAGAACTATATATGGCACCTTGACAGATGTAGTCCAGTAGTGTTTCTGGTAATAAATAAAAGCAGAATTGAATTGGCAAAAACGTTTTTAGATTATAATTAATTTTCATAAACATCTTTACAATTTTTCGAATGAACTAATAATTCTACCTGTGGTTGCTGTTTGATTTATGGTTAAATCTTGAAGAAAGACCTTCGGCAATGCTTGCAAGTATGTAGAATAAGGAACGCAAGCAGTATATAGGTAGGTGTCTGGAAGATATGGCTGCAAGCCACTGACATCAATTGGATACCCAGCATTTTCAAATTGTTCCTTGATGATAGATGGAATAGAATCATTAGGTGAAATCGTTGTTGTTGGAGTTGTGTATTCAACTGCTGGATACGTTGGTGATTGAGTTGTGAATTCAACTGCTGGGTACTCCGTTTTGTGTTCACTCGATGTAGTAACTGGTAATGTGGTAGGATATTTTGTGGTAGATAGTTCGCTTGTTGTAGTAATCTCTGGGAGCTGGGTGGAAAATTGATCAGTTACTGCAAAAGGCTCTGTAGTGATTTCTAGTAATTCTGATGAAGTAACATTCTCTGAAGTTAATCCATAAGGAGTTGTAATTTCGGTGATATTTAGAAGTTTTGGCTCCCTCGTTACTGTTCTCAATGTTGAATACTCTGTGACTTCAGAAGTGGTCAATGGTTCTTCGCTTTCAGTTGATTCTGGAGTTGTAGCTGTGGCTTCTGTAGCTACTTCAGTTGTCAAAGATGTTGTTTTTGTGAACTCTTCTGTAGGTGTAACACCTGGCTCAGAAAACAGCAAACCGTTGATGAAATGAATGACGCCATCATTCGTCGAAACATCTACCTTGATTATGGGAAAATTATTGCAATGATATTGATTATTTTGAAATGTGAAAATAATCGGTTTTCCTCCCAAGGATTTGCACGTGTATCCATTTTTAAATTGAGGGCTGTATGCAACTCCTGGGCAGATGTGATCCAACAACACATCTATTAAATGAGAATAATGTACAATTAGTTTTCATTTTATAATGTAACTACAGATACAACTTTGGTCTAAAGTCTGTGGCACCCACCTATTAACAGACGCCTTTTTTGCATAAGGTTTGCAAAAATGTTATTTTTGGTTAAGGGGACCATTATTTGACACAATTAATCGGAAAATAGCAGATTTTGACATGTCTTAACAAGGTTGTGAAGACGTGTCAAAATTTTTTATTTTCCGATGAATTGTACCAAATAATTGTCACCCAAACCAAAAGCAATAACATGTTTGCAGCTATTATGCGAAAAAGGCAAATTTTAGGGGGTGCAGTAGACTTTTGACCAAGACTGTAACTAATTTAAACTAACATAACATGAACTTTATAAAAAGTTGAAGTTGGATATTACTTGTAATTGTTGTCTTATTTGTTGTTAAATCCTGCAGTAGCAAACTTGGCAAAGTTGCTAAATACTCAGAGTATGGGATGCAAGCAGTGTATAATGATGTGCTAGGAAGATTTTGTTGAAGATCATTGACATCAACAGGATATCCAGAAATTTCAAATTGTTCTTTGATGACAAATGGTATAGTAGCATTCTGTGTAACAGTTGGTATTGGCGTTGTGATGTATTCAACCGTTGTAATTATCTCTGGCGCCTCTGAATGTTCTGTGGTGATGGTGGTGGTTTCTGTCACTATTTCTGAAGTGGAATATTCTGTAGTTTCATATTCAATCCCTTCTGTTGTTCCTTCTGGGTATTTGATTACTGTTTCAGTAGTTGTTGGGACCCCTGATGAAGGAGTAGATGCAGAAGTTATTTCGTGGAATTCTGTTGAAATCGTTTCTTCTGTTGTGGAATAAACTGTTGGCGCCTCAGTGATATTAAGAACCTTGGGTTCTCTTGTTACAGTTTTTAGTGTTGTATATTCCGTAGATTCAGAAATGGTTGTAGGACCTTTTTCTGTACTTGTTGTTGAAATACCAGTGACTTCTGGAGTTACTCCAGTTGTTGGTGGTTCTGTGGATGTCGTAACTTCGATTGGTGCTAATGTGATGGTTTCTGTTTCTAAGAACAGGGAACCATTTATGAAATAAACGACTCCATCCTTTGTTGGCACATCTACTTTGATCACTGGAAAGTTGTTGCAATAATACTGATTATTATGGAATGTAAGAATAATTGGGTTTCCTCTCAAAGATGTACAAGTGTAACCATCTTTCAGTTCATGGCTGTAAACAACTCCCTGACAGATGCTGCCCAGTAAGCCACCTAGTGGGTAAAGAAAGCACAATAGCCTTAATTAGCATACTGATTTAAGCAGTTGTACTAAACTGACTATAATTAAGAGTCTTACTTGTTAATGCTGTGTTGTTTTCAATCAAATCTTGAAGGCGTAAGTTTGGTAATCTTGACAAGTATGTATAATGTGGGATGCATGCTGTATACAAAGATGTATCAGGAAGATTATGTTGAACATCAGTGACATCGATTGGATAGCCAGACTGTTTAAATTGCTGCTCAATAACTGTTGGGATTGTGTCATTTGGTGAAATCGGAAATATTGACACTGTTGTTTCTTCATGATGGGTCGTGGAAACCTCTGGTGCAGTTGTTGATACTACTTCTGGATGCGAAGTCGTTAAATATTTAGTAGGTTCAGCTGGTGCAGTTGTTGATTCTGCTTCTGCTTGTGATGTCGTTAAATATTTAGTAGGTTCAGCTGGTGCAGTTGTTGATGCTACTTCTGGTTGTGATGTTGTTAAATATTCAGTAGTTTCGGCTGGTGCAGTTGTTGATGCTACTTCTGGTTGAGATGTTGTTAAATATTCAGTAGTTTCGGCTGGTGCAGTTGTTGATGCTACTTCTGGATATTTTGTAATTCGTTCAGTTAGTGCAGGTACTGCTGTTGTGGAAACCTCAGGGAAATCAGTTGAAATCATTTCACCAACTGTGGGGATAAATGTCACTATTGTCTCAGTGATATTCAATGGAGTTTCTGGATAACCAGTTGTAACTTCAGGGTATACAGTAGCTGCAATGTGTGGTGGAATGACACTTTCATCTAAGCCATTGATAAAATATACAACGCCATCAGCTGTGGAAACACCGCCCTTGATAATAGGGAACTTATTGCAGAAATACTGCCCATTTTGATAGGACAAAACCAGAGGCGTTCCTCCTAAAGTGATGCAGGTATACTCATTTTTCAACTGTGAACTGTAAATTGCATCTCTGCAAATGAGATTTAGAAGAATATCTGAAATGAGACAAATTAAATACGGTTATCATATGAAATTGCTTCAATACAAAGTAAGATTGTCATAATTGATATAAATTCATTGTTGTTACTTGTGACTGCTGTTTCATTGCTTGTAAAATCCTGTAGAATTGTAGTTGGTAAAACAGACAAATAACTTGAATATGGAACACATGCTGTATAGAGGTATATTTCTGGCAGATTGTTCTTCACGCCTTCAATTTTAATTGGGTGTCCGGCCTTTTCAAACTGCTGTTTTATTATTGATGGTATAGTTTCGTTTGGTGCAGTTGTCACAGTTGGAGTTGTGTATTCACTTGGCAAAGCTGTTGTAATGGCGTGTTCTGTTGGAAACGTTCCTGTTACAGTGATTTCTGGCACAGTGGTATGTGCTGGAGCCACATAGGGTATTTCTGTTAATTGCGGTTCTATCGTAGTAGCCTCTGAGTACACTGTTGTGGTTTGTAATCCAGTAGTGTACTCTGTTGGAAGTTCTGTAGATGTAACTACTTCAGTTATCATGTCCTTAACAGGTACGGTTGTTGATGCAACTGTAGTGATCGTTGTAAGTAGCTCTGTTGGTTTAGAAGTGATCAACTCAGGCTCGGCCACAAATAATCCATTGATAAGGTAAACAATTCCATCAATTGTTGGAATCCCTTCACTTATAATTGGGAAGTTATTGCAGTAATGTTGACCATTGATATAAGACAGAACTATTGCTGTTCCACCTAGTGATGTGCATGTAAATTCAGTTTTCTGGTCAGGATTGTACTCTGCCTGGCAAATATGCGATTGCATGACTCCTGTAACAAATACATGTGTAAAGATTTATCAGATATAGTAAAATGATGGCAGCTTTGGTTTTGAAAGGTCAAATTTATCGGATAAACATGCATTTAGAAGAGGTCTTACCCGTAAATGCTGTCGTGTTTGCCGTTAAGTCCTTTAAAAATATCTTCGGCAATGCAGCTAAATATATTGAATATGGTAGGCAAGCTGTGTAAAGATAAGTTTCAGGCAAACTTTCTTTCAGTTCCGTGACATCGACGGGATAACCTGCTTGTTCAAACTGCTGCTTAGTCAGATCTGGAATACTGTTATTGATGAATGGGATAGTTGTATACTCTGGCATTGTTGTGGTTCTTTCAACAATTGCTTGTGTTGTAGTGGATTTTTCAGTTTGCACTGATGTAACTTCTGCTACTTCTGATGTTGCTGATGTTAACCCAGTTACTTCTGTAGTTGCTGATGTAATTTTCGTTGGTTCTGTGTATTTTCTTGATGTTGATATTAATTCAGTGGTAACTAGTTCTTCTGTGGTGGCATATTTCACAGTCTCTGTTGGAATGGTAGTTTCCTCAGTTTTTACTGGATAATCAGTTGAAACAACTTCAGTTGAAGTTGGTGTCCCAGTAGCAGTCGTAGTTTCCAAAATCTTAGTTGGTGTTGTAGTAGGTTCTGATGTAGATAATTCAGGAGTGGTTGCAACAATTTCAGACTCCTTTGTTGATGTTGTTTCCAGATATTCATATGTTGTTGATTCTGTGGTGATTATTTCCTCTTCTTTGGTTGTACCTTCAACGTGTTTTGTGGTGATTTCAGTCAATGTAACTGCTGGCGCCATAGTTTCAAGTGTAGTAGTTTCAGGCTCTGCAGAAGTGACTACTGGTGGCTCAAAAAACAGTAATCCATTGATGATGTGAACCACACCATCTTCAGCAGGAATATCATATTGGATAATTGGTATGTTATTGCAGTAGTATTGGCCATACTGGAACGTGAGAAATATTGGTTTTCCTCCTAGAGAAATGCAGGTGAAGCCATTCTGAAATTGACTGCTGTATATTTCTCCAGGACATATGTGATTCAACAGAACACCTGAAAGTAAACAAGATAACATGTTTGTGATATCTAACATTTAAGATTAAGGGAAGCAGGACCAGGTCTGCTCAATTAGCTTAATGCCGTTGAGTTTATTGAAAAAATATTTTCAGTTGCATTGCCCTTATGGAAGTACTGCTGAATCACTGCAATTATTTTGATTTTTGGGTTCTGGATGTAAGTCAAAATTTAGTATTGTAGATGTATCTCGCAGTAACATAGCTTTGTAATCAGTTATTTGAGATCTTCTACTCAGTTCAAATAAATGTAATAAATAAATCTTACTTGTAGTAGCAGTGGTGTTTCTTGCTAATTCTTGTAGCAATTGGATAGGCAATGTTGATAAGTATATATTATCTGGTATACATGCAGTATACCGCATTGTATCTGGTAGCTGTTTTTTAACACCTGTGACATCTATGGGGTGACCACTTTGCTTAAATTGATGTTCCATGATTTCTGGAATAGTTTGATTTTTTGGTATAGCTGGCAATGTTGTTGGTTCAGTTGCCGGCGTAGTTTCATATGTTAGAGTTGAAAACTCTGTGGACAGTTCTGGATATATTTCAGTCATTGTGGTAGCTGAGGTGGTAGGTGTGGCTGCTGCATATTCTGTCGATGTCTCGGTAGTTTCACTAATATTGAGTTGTTTGGGGCCTCTTGTTATAGTTGTTGATGTCGTGTATTCAGTTGCTGAATAAGCTGTACTTTCTGCTTCTCTTGTCGTCTCAGTGTAAGTCATACTTGTAGCTGCTAACTCAGTTATTCCTGTTGGTGTCACTGAAGGATGTGGTGATGGTGCTTCAGTATAGGTGACTGTTGTTTCTATTACTGGTGTGACTTCTTCAGGTTGCGGAAGTAATCCATTTATAAAGTGAATTACACCATCACTTGCAGGAACATCCATTTGAATTATTGGGAAATTGTTGCAGTAATATTGGTTGTTGTGAAATGATAGAATAATAGGTTTCCCTAGGAGGGAGGTGCAAGTGTGGCCATTTTTCCATTGAGAACTGTACGTGACACCTTCACAGATGTAGTTTAGCAGTAGCCCTACAAATTATAATATTAAGAGGTTAACGGAAAATCTGATTGGATGGCTTGTGGTATATGAATGCAAAACTCTAAAAAGCATGACATACCAGTAATGGCTGTGGCGTTTCTTGTCAGATCCTGAATAGACAATCTTGGCAACGTTTGAAGATAAGTAGAATGTGGAAGACAAGCTGTGTACAAAGTATTATCAGGAAGTTGCTGTTGAATTTCAGTTACATCAATAGGGTACCCCGCGTTGTCAAATTGTTGCCAGATGACGGATGATATAGTTTGGTTGGGTGCAAGTGTGGTTATTGAAGGTGTCGTATATTCCACAGTTGGTAATTTTTCTGTTGTTGTTAATACCTCTGTGGTTTCTTCAGGATATGTTACGGGGAATTTGGATGTTGAAGTGCTTGATATTTCAGTTTCATGCTCTGTTGTTATCTCGGGATATTTAGTAGCTTCACCAGTTGGCAAGGACAACTCTGTTGAAGAAACAGTCTCCTTAGTTGTCTCTGGGTATTCTGTCGAACTAGTTGCTTCTGTAGTTATTTCATAAACTGTTGATTCGGTAGCATTTATGGGTCCTTGTTCTGTTGAACTAATAATAACTGTTGTGTATTCAGTAACCTTGGCAGTTGTTGACAGAGATACTGTAGCTGTTGATTCAGGAATGCCAGTGGTAATTTGACTTGGTGGAATTGTACTGGTTTCTGGTTCGAAGAATAGCAAGCCATTGATGAGATGTACGACACCATCACTTGTTGGAACATCCACCTTGATTACTGGGATGTTGTTGCAATAATAATTGTTATTTTGGAATGTGAAAATAATTGTCTTCCCTCCTAATGATGTACAAGTGTATCCATTTTGTAATTGAGTGCTGTATACAGCTCCTTTACAGATGTGATCTAGCAAAATATCTAGAAATATACAAAAGTTTGAAATATAATAACAATCATTCGGTTCACACCTGGTACGTATTTAAATATTTGAAAGTTCACACTTACTTGTTGTTGAAGTTCTATTTCTGGCTTGGTCCTGCAGAAACAAACTTGGCAAGTTGGACAAATATAATGCAGATGGGACACAAGCAGTATATAATGATGTGTCAGGAAGATATTGATGGACATCAGTAACATCGATTGGGTGTCCTGCATTTTCAAACTGTTGTTGAAATATTGATGGTATGGTCTGATTTGGGGCAGTTGTAGAACTTGGATAAGTGGCGTATTCTGTAGGGATTATTTTTGTCACTGTTTCAGTAGTCACCTCTTCTGTGAACTCTGGAGTCACAAATGTTACAGGAGAATATTCAGTTGTTTCTTCTCCAGTGGCTGTATATTCGCTCGTTTCAATTGGGACGCCCTCTGATGTTGCCTCCGGATATTTAGTTATGGGTACTGTTTCTGGACGAACAGCTTCTGTGGTTATTTCTTGGTATTCTGTTGAAGTCGCATATGTAGACATAGAAACATGTGGCGGTTCAGTAATATTTAACACCTTTGGTTCTCTAGTCACAGTTTTCAGTGTAGTAAATTCGGTAACTTCAGAAGTTTCTGTTAGAGCTTCCGTAGTTGTAATTTCAAGAACAGTGGTCTCTTTTGGAATTGTTTCTGTAGTAACTGATGTAATTGCAGGGTGCTCTGTTGAGATTGTTTCACCAATTTCTGTGTATCTGGTCGTTTCCTCTGGGATTTCTTCTGAAGCTGCTGTTGGGACTTTTGTCGTACTTATTTCGGATGTTGTAGGAGAAGTTGCCTGCTCTGTTGTAACTTCTGTGTATTCTGTAACAGTAATTGCCTCTACTGTCACTGGATAAGTTGTCAAAGGCTCTGTGGCATTTAGAAGGGAAGGCGTTGTGATTTCTGACGATGGTGTACTTTCTGTTACTTCTAGTTCTTTTGGTCCCCTTGTGACAGAATATTGCGTAGTTGGCAGGATTTCCACAAGTTGCGTGACCTCAGTAACAGATGTTGTAGCCTCTTCTCTAATGGCAGTTTCTGTTGGTGCTGTGGCTGTGTATCCGGCAGTTGTTTCAGTTATGGGCGGGGTAATAACTTCCGGTTTGAAAAACAGTATGCCACTTATTAGATGAATGACACCATCAGCAGCTGGTATATCCACTCTGATAATTTGAAATCCATTGCAATAATATCGACCATTGACAAATGTCACGATGATTGGTTGGCCACCCAACGATGTGCAGGTGAAGCCATCATTAAATTCTGGACTATAAGTGGCATCTTGGCAAATATGATTTAACATAGTTTCTGCAAAGGTAATTTAAGAAATGGTTAAATATCACTTATAACCATCAATGCATGAGCTAAGCCAACTTTTCTCAAACTGGTCGCCAGTAAATTTTTGGTGGGTTGTCAAAGATTTTTATAGTGAACAATTATTATTTTAAAACATTGTAATGCATTAAGAAATATGTAACCTTAAAATTAGTTGGAACTCAGCTGATAAATTATCTGGCTAATGTTGTAAAATTTACTTACCAGAGACAGCCGTCCTGTTTGTAACCAAGTCTTGTAAAAGTGGGCTAGGCAAACCAGATAAATATGCTGAATATGGTATAAATGCTGTGTACAAGTTGGTATCAGGCAACCTTTGCTGCAAGTCAGTAACATCGATGGGATATCCAGCAGCTTTGAATTCCTGTTGTACAATATTTGGAATACTTTTGTTGTATGCCACTGTTGATGTTTCTTCTGTAATGGCAGGGATCCCTGTTGTTCTTGCAGTAACTGTTGTATATTCTCTGGTTTCTTTCGTTACTGTTGAAATTTCTGGATATTTTGTCGTCATTTCACTCGTCAAAGCTACTTCGGAAATAGTTGTTGCCGCGGTAACATCATGTTCAGTTGTTGTTGCATTCAACGTTTCCTGAGTTGCTGGAGAATATGTTGTTGTACTTGTTTCTGGAATGTATGTTATATCTGTGACGTGCTCAGGTGCTGGTGTACTGCCTTCAGTTGGCTGAATTGTGACCTCTTGTGGATATTGTGTTAGCTCAGTTGCTTCTGTGATTTCTAATGTCTTTGGTTCTCTTGTTGCTGTGGTGTATTCAATAGCCTCAGTCACCTGAGCATCAGCTGGAACAGTGACATTCATTAACATCGTGTATCCTTCAATCTCTGTTGTTGTAGCAACTTCTGTTTCTGTAGCTGTGGGTGGCACAGTCCTGGAAGTTGTAATCTCTGGAATTGCTGGATATTGAGCTTCTGTTGTGGCTGCTTCTGGAATGTGGGTGATCCCTGCGGTGACTTCTGGAACTAAAGTGCTCTCTTTCGTTGGTTGAATTGACGTAACATGTGGATATTCCGTTTTCTCAGTTGCTTCTGTGATCTCCAGTTCTTTCGGTTCACGTGTCACCGTGGTATATTCAGTAGCCTCAGTCACCTGTGCCCCCTCTGTTGTGGAAGCAACTTCAGTTTTTGTAGCAGTTGTTAGTGCAGTTATAGAAGTAATTTCTGGGTACTGTGGTGTAATTTCTGGAATGGTGGAATGTTCAGGAACAGGAGTGGTGCTGGTAGGCTGGAATAGTAGTCCATTGATGAAATGAACAACACCATCCAGAGCTGGCACATCCACACGAATTATAGGAAAACCATTGCAGTAATATTTTCCGTTTTGAAAAGTGACAGTAATAGGAGTGCCACCAAGTGAAATACAACTGAAGCCATTCTTGAAGTCTGTGCTATACCTTGCTTCAGCACATATATGATTCGCGAAAATGTCTGAAAGAGTAATTTACAATTTCAAGTAAATGGACACAAATTTGGTAAATATTTTGCACGTTAGCAATTCAACCTACCTCCAACTGCTGTTGTATTCTTGGCTAAATCTTGCAAGAATACAGTAGGCAACCCCGAAAGATAAACTGAATATGGAATAAAAGCTGTGTACAAAGTAGTGTCTGGAAGTTTTGGGACAAGCTCAGTGACGTCAATGGGATAACCAACAGCTTGGAATTGTTGTTCTAAAATTGCAGGTATGGTAGCATTTGGAATTGTAGAAACAGGCGTGACAGTAGGTTCGACTGCATAACCTGTTGTGCTTTCTGGTATTGAAGTTGCACTAGTTTCGGATGGCATTGCAGCTGTACTTGTTTCTTCAATCAATGGTGTCGTTTCTGGTAATGTCACGTCGGAAACTGCTTGCACTGTTGTTGCCACCGTTTCATTTAGAATTTCAGGCTGTCTAGTAGGAGTTACTGGAGCTGCTTCAGTGCTACTTGGTGCCATAGTGGCTTCTTTGGTGACAAGTGAAACCTCAGTAGTTAATTCTTCAGATGTCGTAAGCATGGTAGCTCCTGTAGTTGAGAACTCTTCTATACCAGACGTCGTCTCCTGCGTTGTCTTAGTTTCACTTTCAGCAGTTTCTGTTGTCAATTCTGGGCGTTTGGGTGGAGGTCGAGTAGGTGGGAAAATAGGAAGCTGAAATGTTTAATTACATGTATTTCATTGAAGTATAAACTGCAGTTGAATCTTACTGGTATTTATCCGCTTATTTCATTGTTTATAATTAAGAATCTTGCTCAATACCTCAGTAGTTAATTCTTCAGGTGTCGTAAGCATGGTAGCACCTGTAGTTGAGAACTCTTCTTGTACACCAGACGTCGTCTCCTGTGTTTTAGTTTCACTTTCAACAGCTTCTGTTGTCAATTCTGGACGTCGGGGTGGAGGCCGAGTGGGTGGCAAGATAGGAAGCTGAAAAAATGTTTAATTACATGAATTTTTCTGAAGCAACTTATAAATTGCTGTTAATATTACTGATGTCTACAGTCTATACCCTATTTCATTGTTTATAATTAAGAATCATGCTTACTGGACCAATGATATCCGTATATCCTGGCAACTCCTCGAAAACAGGTCGATTAATCACATGGATAATACCATCAGTACTAATTATGTCAAATAAAATTATTTGTATCCCATTTACAAAGTACGAATTTTCTGAAATCAAGAAAACAATTTTAGGGATAAAACTACATGTATTTAAAATTCTTTTACAATTGCACTGGTATATGGCATGACTCCTCACCTTTTACAGTGAAGTTTAATTTTTTTCCACTAAGAGTAATGCAAAAGATGCCATCTCGAATTCCAACTTTTAATATTCTACCAGAACAGACATGGTCTTGGACGAGATCTGTATTGTAAATATTTATTCATATTAATATTGAAGTTGTTCATTAGTTGCTTGCAGGTCTACTGTTAAAAATACAAATTATCCTACGTACCCTCCATTAAGCTGGCATTAGCGAAGATGGTATCTTTAGTAAGTTTTGGCAACTGAGTCCAAAATTCCTCGGATGGAATAAAAGCTGTAACTCCTAAGATACAATGAAATATTGAAAAATTATACCAAGTTGTGTATTAATGTTTAAATACACGTTGCTGTTGTTAAAAGCATTATTATTAAACATGTTAGTGTTTATCGCTTACCTTTTATATTTGGTCGATTATTAGTTGTATTGATGGCCAATGAAAAAGAAGGGTACATGTTATCTACTACTTCAAGCACGGTCTTGCGAGGAATTGGATAAAGTGGCCGATCAATGATATGCACCAAGCCGTTTTCTACTTTGATGTCTGGTTTAACAATTTGTGACCCAAGTACAGTTTTTATATGACCATTATCATAAACATTGAATGTCAAATTATTGCCTTGAATTGAAGGGATTTGTAAATTATCATTAATGTCATCATAGGGCAATATGCGATTGATTGCATGATAAAGGAGCATCTGTTGTAGTGCTTGAGAATCATTTTTCAAATTGTTCAATTCATCTGGAGATAGGGATTCAAAGGCTTTATTTGTAGGTGCAAACAAAGTGAATAATCCTGAAAACAAAACAAATAGCATTAGATATTGCAAATCTGTGATTATGAAAGGTGAAATTTCGTAAAATGCAATGCTTTACCATATAAATTTAAAATCTTTGGAGCGAAAATAGACTCCAGTAGCGCTGCAAACGTTGTCAAACCTTGAGCACGTAAGCCAGGTATAAGTGGAAGAACGCCTGGGGTAGACGTTGGATATGTAACAGTAGTTTCATTTTCCAGGATTGTGGTTACTGGAAAAGTAAGGCAACAGTTAGTCTTTCCCTAAATGTTAAATATCTAAAGGTACACCTTTGTTCAACGTTCTTCAATTGTAGCTTCTTTAGTCAGAAATTCTTGAATTATTTTTGATCTCACCAGGAATTTCAGTGTATGGCACTTCTGTTGTGACTTCCGATCCTGACGTTGTAATTTCAGTGACTTTCTCTGTGCTTCCAATTTCAGTTGTTGGCTCCTCGGGTGTAATTTCAGTTGTTGACTCTTCGGGTGTAATTTCAGTTGTTGACTCTTCGGGTGTAATTTCAGTTACTTTGGCCGCTGGAGTGGTAGCAGTTATCCCGACAGTTGTGGTCACCTAAATATTCAAAAATATTTATGCAAAATTCATCTAAATGTGGTAGACTCATTGATCTGGTTTTTAGATAAATGTGTAGGCTATAGCCTACAATTGTCCATTATTTTGAAAAATGTAATTATGATATTGTGTTAGCCAATATCTTTCAACTTCTCCTCATAATATAATGCAGTATCCTAAATTTGTATGCATACCTCTTCAATTTGCAGTTCAACAGGGAAAACCATATCAATTACATGAATTACACCATTTGTTGCAACAATATCAGGATTGATTATGTATGCATTGTTCACTTTTATCAAACCTAAAGGATATGAAAGAACTGATCAGTTGTGGGTTCTAATTTATGGCTACCAAACTTATTTTTTTTATTAATTTGTCTAACCATTGTCACGAGTAATAGTTAAAACTTTTCCATTGGATGTGATGAATGTTGACCCATCCGTCATAACTGGTGTAAATACAGCTCCACGAATTATGTGACTTAATATGAAATCTAAAAGAAAAGCATGATTGTAAAACAGATATCGGCACATTTAAATACTAACTGCTAGTTTAAATGTAATAATGGTTGAACACATTGTTACTACATTATCTTTACCTTTCAAAACGTTTTCATCTGTAGCTAGCTTTTGGAGCAAATCTTCTGGTATTTTTTTCCAGGCCGCTTCAGTTGGCACAAACACAGTAATTGGCCCAGGCCCTACAATAAAATACCAGGGTCATGAAACATGAACAAATCAAAAGATTAATCCTTCGAATGGTATTTTGTTTAAGCAAACCTGTAAGAAGGGGATCCAAACGAGCTTTATTGACATTCATGGTCATGGTTTCCTCCTTCAGAATTTTATTAATTGTTGTGTATAAATCAACTTCTGGAGGTGAGATGAGTACCATATCAATAAGGTACACAATTGTGCCATTATAACTGTGCTGACTTGGTGAAATTGTAGCATTGTTGATAAAGGCTGTTGGTGTCTAAAAAGTAAACTTTTTGTAATTTCAGCTTCATAATATAGATTGTATTTTATAAACATGGGTGTAAAAGCTTTTTCCATATCTGAAAATGCCTATTTGATTAAGCTATTATACAGTATTAGTTTCTGATATCTGATATTGTTAAATGCAAATAATTTTTTGTGATTAAAGACTCAAACAATGGTCATCTATCGTAACCGTTTGGATAACCATAGCCTAATAATAAATGCATACAGTAGTTAGGCAAAGTACGCTTATCCGTAAATTATAAATTGATTTTACAAGCGGATATTGTATTAAGGCTATCCTAATTACTAAAAGAATTAATTAATGTTTCTTGATTAGGTAATTGCTTCAGTTATGTGGGAGTTTTTATCTTTAATTAGGGATATTTCAATATCAGTGCATTGGTATCTATGCACGCAATTGGGGTAATACTTACTCCTTTTATGACGTAGACTGTGATGAAAACTGGTGCACCATCCAGAGTAACTGCCTGTAATGCTCGAGGTAATTCGTTCCCCGTTATTGGAGATGGAACGACATGATATTGTAAAACTCTCTTCAGTTGCTCTTTATCTTCGAATAATTTGTCCAAAGTGGGAATGTCAACTTTGTTAAAAGCAGCATCTGTCGGTGCAAAAATTGTTATTGGACCTTCTCTTGGCAGAGTTTCATCAAGTCCCGTCATGTTCAGCAGATTTGGAAAGGTAGTCAAATTTAACTGGCGAAGTACATCCACTAATGTGGGGCCCATAGGGGTCGTTGACGTAAATGTGACCATTGGTCTTGGAGTAATCATATCAGAAACATTTTCAGGCAAATAAACAACTGGTATTTCTACAGTGGGCGGTCCTGGGAATTCTCTGCCTGTTGGTGGTTGCCTTGTAGTTGTTTCTTCACCAGGTACGAAGTAACCAGTGTCAATGGGCTCACTAGTTGGAGTTGTGGAAAGATATTCTGCTTCATATGTTACAACCGATACACCTTCTGCTAGAGTTGATGTCACAGTCTCTGTTGTCAGTGTTACCACTTCTGGTAATTCTGTGGATATTTCAACTGTCGCTGTAGATATTTTTTCTGGTATAGCAGTTGACTCTTCTTCTTGTGGTGTTGTCGAGACTTCTCGGGGTGTTATCTCTTCTGGTGCAGTGGCTTTTATCGTTGTACCTTCTGACACAGATGGTTCTGTTGATGGAAGACCCATTGTTGTTGTAAGTATTTCATGAATTGTTGAAACTTCCAGTTCTGTGGTTGTTAGAATTTCCATTTCAGTAGTAGTAAGTAATTCCTCAGGAATAAGATCATTTGCTGATATTATCGTGTCAACGAGATGAACAACCCCATTTTTAGCAGTTATATTCCAGTATAAAATATCAGAGTCATCCACTTTGGCACATCCGTCTGTAAATCAATAAAACAACTGTTGCATATTTTTCGTTACATATTTCTTAAATAAATTAGCAGTTTGTAAAGTTGATATGCTTATACCAGAGCTAGGTGATATGGTTAGAATGGTTTCTTGAAGACTTTTCACTGTGGTAAGTGTCTTCAGCTTCTCACAGTATAATTCCGTACGTACAATGTGATTTAACAAAACTTCTAAAAATACAAACATAAAAATGCGTGTATCAGCATTGTCCAAATATTAAAAAATGTCCATTAAGGTTATTTGTATGGATATTTCCTTAATTGCTTACTTTCAACCATTGGACGATTAGTTTTTAGCAACTCGGCAATTGGACGTTTCAGCTGATCAAATGCAGAGTTCACGGGCACAAATATGGTGATTGGTTCAGCTGTTAGGAAAAATAATAAATTACACATTAGATGCTTGAGTTTTGCTCAATTTTACTGTGTGTATGTGCAATTAATTTACCTGTTTCTAACTTTGGAATTAGACCAGAGATATTAAAAGCATCCAAAAACTCTTTGGCATTGGGCAATTTCTTAAGAGTTGTAATAATTGTGTCTCTAGGCTTTTCTTCATCTTTTGGAAGCATTGGTTCCTCTGGTTTGCCAAATAAGTCCAAAACTTTATTCCATATTTCATTCCAGAAGGTCCTTTGAGGAGGTTCTGTTGGTGCATACTCAATCGGCATAACTTTGTTGATAATATGACAGACGCCATTGGTGGCACCAAGATCTGACTTTGCAACAGTAGCTCCATTAGGCAGCAATGAAAATCCACCTATCATTCATGGGAAAGCATGTATACATTAATTTCATGAAATCTACATTGTACACTGTACACTGTATGCACGCATGTGCTTTATTTCCAGATTTGTATATTAAAAATGTCTTTGACATTATTACCGAGGCATCGTTATAACTTGTGTAAGACATATTTACAAATATCAGTAATCAAATAAATATAGATATAATGTACATGTATAATTTGAAATCCTTGCTTTCGCCAACATACCTGATTCATTAGGCTGATATTGCAAGTAAATTGTGTGTCCTCCAGCTGTCGGTAGAACTTGTCCGGGAGACCACGATGCAGTGTAGACAATACCAGGTACAATGTGATTCAGTAAAATGGCTATATTTTAAATGCAAGAATTTAATATCTGAATATGGTAAAAAACCTATTGCTAAAATTGATGTTACAAAAATCACTTTCAATGACATGTACAATGATATTTTTGGAAATATTATTTAGTTACCTTTTAATTGCTTATCGCCTTCAGGTGTTGATGGAATGGATTTTGCTATTTCTGCTAAGGCGTCATTGGTAGGTGCAAACACTGTGTAGGGATCTCCACCTAGTATAAATGAAGATAATTTCACCATAAGATTTTCAAATACATGCGCACTGTATCCAACACTGTACTGTATATATCTAATAAATTCGACTATTTATTTACACGTATTTATTAGTAGGACTACTTGTGTATCTTTTTAATAGCCCAGTTTCCCGTATTTATTCAAAGTTTCTTCATACAGTATGTCAACAATTTATGTATTTGGAAAATACAGTATCTGAATACGTTTCTCATCAATTCCTTTGTTTTTCTTATATCCGGGGTCTTCTGGATGATGTATAATAGAGGTATGGTATACGATAACGGCGACTGGGTGGCGTCATTTTCGCCTTTGAGGCGAGGATAACCACCGTGTGATGTAAGTTACTAACATGAGCATTACAGCCATATTCAGAGTTATCATCACTCTGTCTGAAGGGACGTCAAATACATGTAGCTTATTTGAGCGCCATGGGACCTTGGCCGATTTCGAAAGCCATACATTGCCAGTTGAAAAAGGTGAATTTATTTTGCACGACTTGATTAATTCTCTGTTCGGTATTTAACACCGTAAAATAAATAATGCGAGGTTTGACGGTAAAAACGACTGCAGCAAAGAGTGTATCAGAAAAACATTTTACCATCATGTAAAAATTGGTTTGCATTAATGCTATATTGATCGAAATCGTTAGTTTCCTGCATTATGGAAAAAAGATTGTTGCAAATGCATTATGCAAACACGTTAATGAGACATACATTGCGTGATTCTTGCTTACTCATATCTGTAAATATTTCACCAGAGTTGGTGTACATTTTTTTATTTTATATGCTCAAATTCATCGTTATTAACACAGTGATGAGTGGTTTTTATTCACTATTTCAAAATAAAAATTATACGCAACCCACACTGTTGAATAGATTTGAGTGAGGCCAAATTTTGTACAAGTAGAAAAGCGATTTTAGGCTCTGTATAGCAAGTTGTCAGGTTCAATAAAATTTATGTTCTTCTGTGTTTGTTTTTATATTATTACAACTCCACCATGCATGCTGTTGAGTCCTTACATGTACACATGTATTGTTTATCACGCTAAATTAGCTTGTTAAAATTGAAAGTCAATTCTGTAAACAATTTAAAACTGCGAATAAAATGATCGTTGCATCATTTCTTCCTCCATTTATAATTTTTATATCACTCATGCATAGTTATGGACTTTGCGGAAGAGGGTTTATGTCCTGTTCTGTAATTACTAGACTAATTCTGTGAGTCATCAATTAGTAAAAATCTTGTTCTCCATGCTGAAGACCACAGCGATAATCGGAGGTCAGGTTAAGGGCGAATCAGAAAAAGTGTTGAATTCTTTAAAAAAAAATCAATTGCGGATCTAATATAATTAGGAATAGGTTGTGTGAATGTGAGTCCCTTTGTCGCAAAATGCTCTTTTCTGATCGATTTTACTGCTTGAGTGATTCAAAAGTTTCGGTTGCTTGACGAATAATATGAATTAGACATAATACAACTGTAATATCATTATCAAGAGTACAAATTTACACATTTTGTTAAATTGAAGTATTTGCTTCAGGAGGTTTCTGACAGTGGGAGTTTTTATCTCAAAAGTTATTTTGCGTGTGATAATTTTGTTAGCAGGACATCAGAAAGTCATTTTAATGCCACAATATTGATATGGGAAAGTAAATCAACTTAAATTGGAATACAATTATGATCACGTAGCCCAAATTGAGGTCGTCCAGTTACGCTAGAGGCACGATTAGTTAGTACGAAAATGCACTCCACCCAAAAGTTCTTAACCGTGACTGACTCTTGTTGTTTGTAATACAGTATATACTTATTAACTACATGTATACATGCCGTACGTATGCCTGTTTACTGAAACAAGCTATTCGATGCTACATTTGCGTAAATGTAGGTATGTAGATAGTGTATATATTTTATATTACTGGTGAAAGGATAGTTTTCTACAACGAATTACGAGATGCGTGACAATTTTATTTTCTGGGTTGTCTATGGATAAAATAAAGTTTGGAAGTTTTCACTTTATGTGCGGACATAAGATTAGCCCAGATTTTTGCATAAATACCTACGTGCCACTTTCAAGTTTTATTAACTGGTTCATTTTTTGTTAACGCATGTAGAATATAATTTATCTCAGTAAAAAGTATTTTTGAAACAAAATATTCCGAGGACCTTCCAAAAATATGCAGAATTGTTTAGCAGATTTCATTACAGAATGCATGCCAACATCATATTATAATTTGTATTAAAATTCATTAATTATACAAGTATATTTTGTCCATTGAACCATGATTTATAAAGTTGTGATACACAATTTAACGACTTGACATAACTATACAATAACCATACTGCAGCATACCGGTCGTTATGATAAAATGTTCTGCATGAATGTGCAACTTGAGTACTGTGGAATTACATACAAAGAGTGCTTCTCACCTACGTCTCGATTTTTTAAAATGTAGGTTCGCAGTAAGATTAAAAAGTGAAGAGTAATCAAAAGAATTATTTCTAGTGTTGTGTATTAAGTTGTGGTAGCATTATTGCAATGCTGCAATGATTTTAAAAAATGGGGTAGGTCTCTGAAGAGCTCAAAAATAATGTTCGTCATATGTATTGCACATTTATCATACATATTTTCTCCTCGTAGTGTTCTGCAGCGTAATAACAAAAAATGTCATCGTCATTCATCCAGCTTTGTCGTTGCTGACAAAAGCGAACGGCATTCCTCAACAATGTAATGTGTCGATTTCACAGCAACGTATGCGTGTTGGTAACTACCCAAAAAGTAAGGGTCAGGTGTAGTCTTGTTGGTTTGTCTAATCACGGAGGCATGCAGTACTAGCTCATTTCTGCCATGATGAAACATTCTTTTGTCGATCACCTTAATTACCATACACGCGTGCCTAACAATTCTCAATACATGCAGAAATTATGTATACGTGAGCTATTAAGATTTGATAAAAACTTACCGGTAAAGTAGTCCGTTAAGTTGACTCTCTTACATAACTCTAGGAACTGATTGACGTTAGGTGTCTTTGCAATAAGGTCTCGTAACGTTCCGTTTGGCACAGGGTAAAGAAATCTGTCGATTATGTGGATGACACCGTTGTGTCCAATAATATCTGATAAAATGACTTTGGCTCCTTCGACATTTAACTAGAAAAGAGGAAACAGATGTAGAATTAGCCACAGGTAATTATAGTTTTTTCTACTGAACTTTAATGCTTATTCTTTATATTGTTTATGGGCGTTCGGAAAATAGCCGGCTATACTTTACATAATCCGCCCTACTGCTGCTCCTCAGGCTCATCATAAGGTGATTTTCTCCTAATTGCTCTTAGACTGGCAGTGATTGCCCATGCGCTGAGGCAGCGAAATCAAAAACTATTTGTTTTCGTTAATTTTGGTTTGGTTTGGTTAGCTCAGGTTAGATTAGTTCTCATTAGAATGGGCGAGGCACAAAAAAAACGCAAAAAAGGGAAAAAAAACGCAAAAAAGGGGAAAAAGCATTGTAGTACTCTTATACAAATATGATTGCTTTTTTAGTTGCACGTGATTCACCGAATGCATGCGTGATGCTGTAATCTTATGTTTCAAACGATTTCACAGTTGTTGTGGTGTTTGTTAGGTCATTATTCCAGGTGCACTAGTCTCAAATTCCAAACGTGCGTGTATTAATTCGCTTTTTATCGATGCTGGATAACTTACTGTAGTATTTCCATAGGTATCTGTGCGTAATGGTTTCCCCTCCACCGTGGTAATGCTAACATTTGTGCTGAGGTCACTGGAGGTGAAAGTCCCAGGTGCCATATGATATAACAAGGTTTGCCGCAACCGTTCAGGATCGGCTATTAAAGCTTGAATATCTCTTGGTGGTAAAGATGCAAGGGCTTCGTCAGTTGGCATGAATAAAGTGACTGGATCTGAAATCGAAATTGAAAACCTTTTTAAAACCGAATGCAGGTGTTCATTATTGATGGCTCACACAATATCACCCAGGTGGATTGTATGTATTGCGTGTTGCAATTTTTTTAATCCCGTTTTTCAATCTACATTGCCAAGTAAATTCTCAAAAGGTTTTCCAAAGGACAATGCAACATTTGCTTTGGTCCCGTTATTATCTATTGCACATGTATTCAAAAAAACAGCTACAATGACACTGCTATTTAAATCGTTTTTCTTAAAAGGTATAACGGCCATAGCGGTTCTCTTAAGATTTTGAACGTCGCAGCACATTTCGTATCAACAGTCAACACTGCAGCTCACGCTCTGAAAAAATAGCGTTTTGTCTCATCTGGCACAAAAGAAAAATTCTTAAAATGGGGTTTAAAATAAAGAAAGAGTTAAGCCGAAATATACCCAGTTATCCCATACAAAAATAATGGGCAGAAAATGTGCAGAAAAACATTCCGCATATTTGATTCTACAGATTTTTACAGATCTCGAGAATTTCAATGTCAACCAAGCACTTGAGTGAATACTTTATAGGTGACAGTTAAAAGCGACTGCATGATCTCTCCCGTAATGACGTCATTCGAATTTCGAGGTATTGCGTGCTGCATGGCGATGTTGTTAGTAATTTGCTTTTGGTGGAATAATGCAATTGCCGCTCAAAAAGAAGCTTAGGTCAAGTTGATGCAACTACCTGAATGACCTTATGCAGATAAACAATTCCTGGAGAAATGTAGGCTCGCTGTTGCTCACTCTTGTTTCATAAGCAAATAGATAACGCGCAGAAATGTGTGTTACCCTGAGGGGTTTGTTGCGTCTTGATTCGTATCTTTATTTATGCAAGAAAATTGGCTAACAGAATTTGTAATTTGCGTTTACCTCTTCCTTTCAGAGACGGCCTGCAGTCAGCCAGTTGCAGAAGGGTGAGGAAGGTTGTGCCACTGAGGCCAGGGAGTACTTGATAGATGCTATCGTTCTGAACTCCAATACTGCTTGGTGGGCCAGCGCCCCAAATGGAGGCTGGCGAGCGATAAACGTAACGAGTGAGGCCAGTGCCATTGCCAACACTTGGTCCTCTGCCGATGCTCAAGTGCCTAGCCTTCACCGTGTAATTTCCGGGCAGGAGATGAGCCTTGCGAAGGTAAGATATGCTCGGACGGTCAAACACAAAGCTTCCCACGTCTCCAAGGTTGGGACTGATGGGACCGACGACACTTCCATTCAAAGTCGTTGCGAGAGGAATCACATCAGATGTGGTGCAACATAAGGGACTGGCAATGACGTACAGGAAACTTCCTGATGGCAGCTTCACATCGGACTTGGTCACTTTGATGCCGTTGACAAACATGCCACCTGTAATAAAAAAATGGTTATAGTACAAGTACTGATTTTAATCTAACGCAATGATAAAACATGGTTTAAGAGCAACATGACATTGACATTAGAATTATAGGCTTTGTTGTTGTGGATACGAGTTTTCCTCCGGAATACACGAGATTGTAGATTTTGAAAACATGCCCCATGAAATACATGACAAAAGAAATATTTGAAATTGAAATTAAATGTGGATTCGTGCTGCTGGAAATGAGACATTTCATAATAAGAGCAACATGACATTGACATTAGAATTATAGGCTTTGTTGTTATGGATACGAGTTTTCCTCCGAAATACACAAGATTGTAGATTTTGAAAACATGCCCCACGAAATACATGACAAATGAAATATTTGAAATTGAAATTAAATGTGGATTCGTGCTGCTGGAAATGAGACATTTCATAATAAGAGCAACATGACATTGACATTAGAATTATAGGCTTTGTTGTTATGGATACGAGTTTTCCTCCGAAATACACAAGATTGTAGATTTTGAAAACATGCCCCACGAAATACATGACAAATGAAATATTTAAAATTGAAATTAAATGTGGATTCGTGCTGCTGGAAATGAGACATTTCATAATAAGAGCAACATGACATTGACATTAG
>JAQFYZ010000909.1:0-30731 GCA_034695085.1 Cylindroiulus punctatus
GTGCCACGTGCCAACTTTCACCGACTGAAGACGCATGGAAGCGCTAATCGACAAGTCAAATCTCTCTGATTGGCTGTTCTTCAGTTCCATCACTTCTTGATTCTACTATAGCTGTTGGCATTTGTCCTTTTTTGTATTCAACCTGACCTAACCTAGCCTACACAAAACTAATTTAGTAATTTCTGATTTAACTGCCCCTGATCACCAGGCAATCATCGCCAGCCAATGAACCATTAGGAAAGCCCACTCAGTGAATACGCTGGTGCAGGGACAATGTAAAGTAATTTGGCCTATATATTTGGGCAAAAAGGAGTGTCTGATATTAAAATTCTAAGGTTTTCGCTGAAAAACATTCTGATAAGCTGGTTTTGGGTAATTAAGGAAACATTTGTGAAGCAGGGTTTGTGTATTATAATGGTGCATTTTCCCCCTCAAGTTTTCATCCTTTATTAGTAATGTACTTACTGTACATGTAAGTGCAATGTTGCCTATAGCGTATACCCGATACAATGTTGAAAACCAATTGCTAATGTGGGGTACTGGTGAGGTCTGATTGACCAATCAGCGATCCATCAAAGAAAATTCATGGGCGAGTTAATGCAAATTAAATATTCTGTGAATTCGGAAAGCGATTCAGTTGAGCACGAAGTTGGTCTTGGCCTGGCTGAAACTGAAGGCGGCCAACTGTTCACCTTAGTCGATGGTCACGAATTTGTGTGTGGAGGATCATCAGAAAATGAGTACACGTATAGAACACAAACTGATGAAAGTTGTGCGCAATAGGAAACGTGTAACACTTTTACCATTTTGAAAAATTTGGAAGTGATCGAATCTTGCGAGCTTTTTTGGTTAAATGCCATCATTGTATACGTACATTTAGCACAAAAATGGCCAATTTGTTGCAGATGCTTAGAATTTCAAGAAATTATGGTACATGTACATGTAGTTAATCAGTTCTTCAGTTCCATGAAAAACTAACTTCCTTGAAAATGTCCTTCGAAAGCAAGTGTTGAAAACTAACTTGCACAATCGCATAAGTCACATCTTATTAAATTTGTACAATACAAAAAGTTTCTTTTTACTCGACAAATTGTGCATGGCAACCGGGCGTCATATTGCACGGAGTTGGCAAACAAAATGGAGGCATTCATCACATAGGCGAATGTTAGTTTCAGAAACAATTTCATGGGGATGATAATGAGTCTTTGGCTAGAATTTCATGTCGTTGCTATAATGTTAACAGAGCCTAATTAAGAGCAGTGTGAGGGCGTTGAGATATAATACATGTACATATTATAGTTGCTCAATTTATTACTGTTCAAACAATACCAATGAAACCACCATAATTGAAAGAGCCAATAAACATAATACAGGGGAGGACAAAACTGAAACAAGTTTCCTGATGAGATTGGACCACCCTTGACCCTAATATGCTACATCACTCCTTGAAATGGACTAACAGGTGCTGAATATTCTATGGCAGACTATGTTACATTTTGAGGTGCAGAATCTTCGACCGCTTGACCAGTTGTTTATACTTTGGCTTCAAATGTACAGCACATGTACATGCATGTGCTATAGGCCTACAGTATGGCAGCCATGGCCATAACCACTGCCCGTTTAGCAAAATTCGATAGACGCGTCGTGTGCATTTCAAGCAATTAAAGCATAATCTTCGCTCGTGATTCAGAGTTAAAATTCGTGACTCACGTCCACCCCTGTCTTGTCATCAGATAACAATAAACAAACTTTGATGGACGGGAAATGAGAAAATAAGTAAACAAAGATGGCGGCCAAAGGTATTTCGAAGGTAAACACACAGTGCCCAAATTGGGCCGCATTCTTCCACTATCATCGAAAATGGAAATCTAGGCGCTTAGAGGGGCTTTGTTTGAGGCACTAATGGCTACCTTTTAATTGTTCGCCCCAACTGAGACATCAGCCGAGCGTGGCGTGGGGGCGGAGAAGACAGCAGCCGCCATCTTGCTTTTTTTTTCGCCTTCCCCAGTAGGGGGCACCCGTGGCTCGCAGATGACAGATGAGGCTCAAAGGGTTGCCACGCCACCTACACACCGAGCATGACGTCAGTCAGTTGAGAAATGAACCGAGGCCAAAGGTCACCGGAATCCAGCCAAGTTCCCCGAAACGCTCCAGCGAAGCTCGCGATTCAATGCCCGCCATAATTAGCCCCACGGATTGTGGGGGGGACAGGCTGAACAAGTGGGGAATTGTTTCAGTGTGACCCCAGGGGCAACTCCACTTCCTCCAGGAGCGCCCCCTGGTAACCCCTCGCTCGAGGGATGTGCGCTTCGAGAACCCAATTACGCCAATAACCGGAAGTAGGCGATCAGCGCCATCGCTCGCCCATTGCCACCCTTTGATCACCATTAGCACAAATGGCAGTTAATTTCGTAAATACAAACTGTGTACAGTTTTTCTACCCTGCCCTTCCTTCCCCCTAATGCAGTCTCGCAGTTTGTCAGCACAACCTTGACATTAGGAAGCAAAATGGCAGCCAAAGACATGCACGTGGCTAATCCTTGTGCAGTGCTGTCACCTATGGACATACATGTACATGTCGATGGTTTAAAGCACACTATTGTAGGTCTGGTTTAGGGCAAAATTGAGTTTCATGTTTCTGAATCATATACACAGTAGGGCATAGCTACGTTGTACATGTATATGAAATAACATTGCAGAGTCAATGTACATGTAACTGAGATACCAGACTTCCAATAACCACTGCTTGGTGCAAATTCGTTACGAGCACACATTGTACATGTATGTCACTTTTTTAATGGTAATCAACATAACTAAAGGTCCATGCCCTGACTATAGTCGTCTCGGCAAAAAAACGAAAAATTGTACAGCCAATCAGTGAGATTCAGCTTATCGATGTAGTGTTTCAGGAGTTTCAGCAGTAAAAGGAAAATGGCTGCCTTGCTCGATATACTGTATATTGCAGGATGGACTAATAGCAAACAGGAAATTGCATCCTATTGGTCTGAACGACGCTATTTTTTCGTTCTTTTGACGGGATGACGTATAGGTCAATTCCACTCATCAAACAAATGTCCAACACGGTGACACCTTTGTTTGACGAGTATAGTGTAAATAATGTTTCACATCTACACATATCCACACTAATTGTTTTCTTTAAACAAGAAAAGCAACCGAAGTTATACGAAGTTAATACGTGATTGTGAATAATTTAAAAAGTGGACATCTTTTTACAGGATGTCTGGCCAGACAAACTTTCACCATAAGCACGGAAATTCCTCGCATGGGGATTATCGACGGCAGCCATCTTGAATACATAATTTCAGTCTGGGGCCCCGTCTCTTCAGACAGGACCTTAGACCGAAAAGGACAAACATCCCCAGATTGCGAAGAATGAGGGGTTCAGAAACCACACACCAGGAAGTCTCGCAGGTCTCGAAGTCGTCACTAAAAGGACCTGTTTCGCTTTTTTTTCTGGGTTTTTTTTTAAAAAAAAAGCGAGGCCGGGCAATAGAAGTGGGGGTAGATTTCGAAGAATTCTCCGCGAAAATGGTTGCCTCAAGTTCAAGGGCGGTCAAACCGCAGGCCGAGGGGCTTACCTGCGCCATGTTGTCATCCAAGATGGCAGAACAAGGAGGGATATTTATTGAGGAGAGGAACGTCGTTGTAAACCCCTATTGACCAAATACCCCCGGTGCACTGGGGGGGAGCGTTGAATAGAGAGGGGGGAATGGGTCTTTAACCCCTAGCTTTCTCCCCCCCGTACCTTTATCACCGCCAAATTTCGAGTGCTCGGTTAGGGGGAGGTGGAGAAGACGCCAAGATGGATTGGTCCTTCAATGCTGCACCTGATTGCTCCTCAATCACCGCGGACTGCACGTGCAGCGGCCCCAAGATGGCCGACTGACCCCGAGGCGATTGTTCTATGGGGGACCCCCGGCTACAATTAGCGAGTGGACACAGCCAGGGCGGGTCCGCCAGGGGGAGGGGGGGGGGGGTCACGTCTGCGTCCTGGAAGGAGGTCAAAGTCGGTTGGACAGGAGCAGCCCCAACTTCGCGCCCCTAAAGCGCTTCCACTAATGGCTTCATGGCGTCTGGCTAATGAGCTAACAGCCTTCTGGGTGGATCGCTTCGCTCCAGCGTTGGGCAAGGGGCCGAACAGGCGACCAACGACCTTCAATCGCCCTTGGATTTTAGAGGTCAATGTCAACTTCGAACAGGGGAGATTACGCCGCATGATCGAGAGGTGTTACCAACGAGCCAAACGCGTGTTGCTAAATTCAGCGCTGAGCTATAGTAGAACCAAGAAGTGATGGAACTAGGTCGAATGTGCCGACCAATAGGGTTCAATCACGTGCCACGTGCTAACTTTCACCGACTGAAGACGCATGGAAGCGCAAATCGACAAGCCACATCTCTCTGATTGGTTGTCCTTCAGTTCCATCACTTCTTGGTGCTACTATAGCTACGAAACTTTTTACAGCCAATCGGAGAGATTCAGCTCATCGACGTACTGTTTCAGGAGTTTCAGCGGTAAGAGGAAAATGGCTGCCATGCTCGATATTATAGTACAGGAAGGACGAAGCGCAAACAGGAAATTGCATCCTATTAGTCAGAACGACGCCATTTTTTCGTTCTTTTGACGAGACGACTATAGCGGATCATTGAATTAATGGGACCAAACCGAACTCAACAAATTGAACTCATCGAATTGAGCGAGTCAAATGGCATAGCTAAGAATTGGACTATTTTGAATCAAAATTTCACTAGGGACCCATCTAGCTGGGCATCGCTGAATTGGGAAAAATACAGCAGTTCCCCAAATATAACGCACGCATACAGTACTTCATATACCGATCTTATTTAATTTTGGTTTAAGGCATTCAAGAACAAGAATGGCCAACCACCCATTTCTCCTGCAGTTCTTAAAAAGCACAGCATGCAGTGCGCGGGAATGGCATTTAGTGTTTTCGCCATTTCTCAGCTCCCAAATCCCAAACAATTGCCTGCCATCCAATGTTTGCCAGTCTGCGAGGCTTTGTTTTTCGACCAGACTTAAGGCCTTAAATCTCCAGTTAGACAAAAGAGTGAAGAAACGAAGAAACAAAGCGGTATGACCCCAAGAAACGCTTCCGAGACGTCTGTTTCAGGAGAAATTTCAGTCTGGGAAAACAGAAGAAACTCAGACGCTAGTTCATAAATAATTTTCTATTTGTTTTGTCTGCCTCCATTGGAGCGAACATGGATTCAAATCCCAGCTGCACCACCGATAGCCGGGTTTCTGCCATTGCTGCCAGATTCAATAAGCAACTACTCACCGATAGCTTTAGAAATATTTTTCAATAAAAACTTTCGTCTTACCTACAAAGAAGAAAAATAAAAAGTATAAGCAAATAGTTAACATGGTCAGCAAGGCCAGAGCAACAAAAAAAACACATTGACGATCAAAATCAATTTTTTTTCTTGTGCACTACACTATGTTGTGGTTTAATGCTGCAGTCCAAAACAATAGGAATTTTAGGAATTATGCCAGTTGCCGGGATGACAACAAATGATACAAATGAAGTTTTTAAGGTAAGCATAAAAGGAAGTCTTTTCACATGCAAACTAAAGTATAAGTCAAATCGTGTTTCCATAAAAATGCTTCTTTAGCTAATGCCCATCATTAAATCACTCGATTCAAACAGGATCCAGCACAAACGTGAGCAAGTTTTCAACTAAATTAGCAACGTGACAATGCCCGAGGTGTAGCTAGAAATTAATGGTCCCGGCAGGTGAGCATACGCATTCAACGAGTGTGAATGGGAGAAACGCACCAACAATGCAAAAATTAAAATAAAAACAATGTTCAAAAACCTAATTCGAAACTAAGTCAAGTTCAAAGACAGTCAGTCGTTCTGAATACAAAATTCCCATACTATTTATAAAAGCAAAAAAATAAGAGGTCGCCGACGTCATTCTTACATAACATAAACTTAAGAAACAAAAAATATAAATAAGCTTTCCGAAAAAAAAGTGGAAAAATAAAAGCGGAGTTTCTTCGTCCTTCACCTCGAGAACAAGACATTAAAAAAATCTAGGAAGAAAGCAAACGTATTTTTTTAGCGTACCGTATTTTTTGCCCACTTTACAAACTACCGGGTTCAAAAAAGTGTTAAAACTACGCTAGGAACGTTTATTACCGATTCGCATCCAATAAACATGCAAGGGAGTCCTTCTGTTTCACCGCTTTTCCCCTAGCAGACATGTAAATTTTCAGTTTCGACATTATTCTTTCAAGATTTCCTCTATATCACAGCACGGCGGCCATCTTGAATCATCAACAAAGGTGGCGCCACTGGCGAGTTTTGGTCGTTTGAACAACTAAAGCAGAATTATGTCATTATGACATTATGTAAAACATCTTATGATGTATGTTTTGGTTATTGTACCATTAAAAAATTCATATTGAAATTGTAAACAGCATTGACATTATGAATGAGAGATGACCACATACTGTCTCCAAAGCTGACCAAAGTTTTTCATCCCTGGAGTTTGTTAAGGCAGAAGTTTAATTACATCTCCGTGCTCTTTAAACCACGCCACAAGTTCAACACCTCAATCTGTTAGTGTTTTAGTTATTTTTGCCCACTCCCTCTATTCCTGTAAATTCACATTTGCACAGTTCTAAGTTCGTAGCCGTTGCTTTTGGAATGTTGGCACTGAGCTGTTACGTGCTTCGTTTATGGCCATTTCAAAACTTGCTCGGTGAAGAAGTACGGTAGGGGTCCTGCCCAGAACATTGGGGGGGTGCAATAAAAAGGCCCAATTAAAAAACCTTGGTCATAAAACTCCTTGGCACTCGCTCACCAGAGAGAGAACCACGCCAAAGTGACACTTAATGGGGATTTCCATCATGAGGAAGGGTTCAGGCTGCCATCGTCTTCAGGCGTACGCCACCTGGGGGAGCGCTCAGAAAGGGTTAGGAGACTTACTTCATTAAAACACACAAAGAATGTAGGAAGCTGGCCAGCAAAGATTTATCTCGACTGTTGCATCTTAGACTAATGTCGTCCCACTGAGGACCGAACAGTCCTCACTCCTTGATTATTCATGCGGATGCTCATCACGAGGAAAATGAGCGCCCCCTACAATTTATGCATGACTTCTCATCTCGACAACATGACCCTTTCATTTCCACCTGGATTTAATCGCGATTCACCTGGTCCGCCACCCTCTAACAACCCGAGCAATAATCGAAACTTAACCAGCAATGCCAGCTCGAGCGAACATGAACGTCTTGCTTCCATCACAGCGCTAAATATCAGAGGCCATGACTGCCATGCATTGTTAACATTTTCAAACAATTGACGCCACGTATTACCCCAGCCAAGACCCATAGCTGTCACCTGGCAGGGATTTGGCAGCAGCAGATCATAAAAACACCAGTTGCATCCCTTTCTAAGACGACCGAGTCAGATGCCTTTTCAGGACAACTTTTATTGGACGAAAGTCAAATGTTTAAACTTGATCAATATTCCAGAAGCCACCCGCCATTTGGCAATGTTTGTAGAAAGTACAGAAACCCCTATAAACTTTGGGTACATACCCAGACGCGATGTCATACCGCGAGTGGGGCTACGTGTGTTTGCTTTTACAGAAGCTAAAATGTGTACAGGGAACCACCTGGCGGTTGAAATGTAAATACGGTTGCCAACCCATATAACCAACGTTGCTGCAGTAGGGCTATACACAGGATCGCAAAATACCACATTTTCGAAAGTAAGAAAATCTCGGTCAAAAACTCCATAAAGCATCTTATTTGAAATTCATAAGCGTTGTTTCCCCAGCAATAAGGGGGCATTTTCTCTGAAGTCGTCATATCTGGACTTTTATTGTGGTGGATAACATCGCATTTCTCACCTGCTCCACCCCTCAATGAAAGTACGGGAACTCCAAAAAGATTGCTTATTAACATTACATAATGGTCAGGGGTTACCACATTTTATTGCATCCGTGTACCCATAAACCAACTGGGAAGTAGCCCGGCGAAATGTTTATGCCCGTAATATTGAGTAGAATAAAAGAATGCATACAGTAACACAAAGCTAATCATCATTAAAAGCTACCAACTACAATGTTAATTACAGCGATATTCTTGCTTTTGCATTGTGAACAGATCTGTAAATGCCATAAAACAGTTGGAAGAGACCATCGCAATGAACGTACTTATTTAACAGTATACATGCATGTCCAATGACAAACCTGTACCTACAGTATATGTACCATACTGTAGCCTAAGTCCAATGGGACCATGCATGAACTACATGTATAAGTACCGATACATGATGAAACTGTACAATTGGGCAACGTGCCCGTATTTGTCACACCACTGATTTTAGCATGACCATATACAGAGAAGAGGTGAAGAAGATGATGGAAATGTTAACGGATTTGGGAACAGAATTTGGTTGGTGTTGGCTATACATGTACAGTATATGGATTGAACACAAATGGCCAGCACACATGTGTTGGCCAATTTTGACCAAATTTGAGCAGTTTTGAAGACTTGTAGAGTGAGGTGTAAATTTGTACTATAAAATGCCTTCTACGTTCTACGTGTAAACTTGCTACGGTTCTACGTGTAAACTTGCATGATGTTTAACTGAAGGAAAAATATCCCATATTAGCCAAAAAAGATGTATTGTCAAACTCCAGTGTATACTGGAACAGGCGAAGTGAGGGTTGCCAATTCGGACAAAAATGGATTAGATGAGGTCAAAAAGTCGACTTTTTTATGGACGTCATTTGTGCACAGCCCCTGTGGCCGTGGGGTATTTAAATAATCTCCAGTAAACAAACATTGATTGGCTAGCGAATCACGTCGATAAACGTTAAACAATTTGAATTAATGGCACCCTTCATCGACCATAAATCGCAAGATCCTTATTGCAATAAACGCAGTAGTTAACACACACCTCACCAGCGCAACTTTGCAACTTACTAGCATTTAACGATTTTTTCGCTTTCCCAAAGGACGAATTCACTGTACCGTTAGCACGAGTGCATTTTTTTCTCTCACCGCCATATTAATTTGCCAAATTGGTAAATAAGAAAAGAACTTATCTTCAAACATGTCGACTATTGACAAAACTGGTATTAATTGACTACAAACTGCACCATGATGGGAGGCATTAACTTTATATTAAAAAGGTCGTTTGGGCCACGAGCACTATACACCAGCACGGGGTACATACAGAAGTAAGCAGAAACTTGAGCAAATAGCCATTTGACGAAGAGGGTATACACAGATGGAGTCTGCCTCCGTTGCAGCCATAATGTGTTTACATTCGGGAGCCTGTTGTTGACTCATCCTAACACTAAAGGTTACTGCAATATTGCCATGTTTTTAATCAAATTGAATAATAAATACGTTATGTGTATGCTCGCGCTGCTCGCCCTGAAATATAATTAATTCAGCAGCGTTGGCGTAGAGCGCCCTCCCTGTTATTTGTATACTTGTCCCCGAATTATTATCATCGAGTTATTACAAACATATAACACTTAAGTAATATTATTTGAACGCGGGGTCTACGGCACATAATCGGAAATTATATAGGCGACTGGATATAATCGGCATGCATCCAGATAAAAAAAAGTATCGCTACACACACAAACTGGCTAATTGGTTTTCTGTCACTACATGTACACTATAGATGGCTCTATAATGCAGTGATATTCAAACTTAGTCCCATGGAATAATTTTAGCGACTCCTGAATCTTATAACAATTTAAGATTTTAGTATGTAGCAACGTGGCTGCTCTTCATTATATAATTGTAACTTAATTGATTGTGTTGTAAATAACGAGTATCATCAGTGAGTGAGGAAAGGAAAGGGGGTGTACAGGGGTGTCAAAGATAACTTAAAAAGCAGAGGGTTCCGATGGGATTAGCAGTTTGCTGACCACTGCCCTAATGGGTACCATGGAGAGAAACTTCAATTAACAAAAGTAATGCGAGCACGATCACTTGAATTATGTGAGAAAATAGCCGTAAATTTTCAATTATGGTTTTCTTAATTCGGAAATTCGTTAAAGGATTGCTTGGTCAATCGCATTCCCAAACAAGTTTCCCAATCTTTTTTCCCCTCCTGATTTTCCCAGACAAAAGGTCAAATAAAATTCCAGATTCCGCAGAAATATGGCCAGCACAGGATAAAGTTTTAGCTGCCAGAGAAAAATGGACAGCATTGTAAAGGTCATTCCCATCAGCCGGTCATTGTAAGTCATTAAGAATTTTCGAAGAAACTTTGGATGCATTAACTCGTCCTGTTTCTGGATAACGTGAAGTCTACTGCTCGAGTACAAAGTCTGATGGATAAGATACGTGCTCTTAATGACCATCCATGCAAAACTAGAGGGCGAAATTGAGTGTTGGCACAATTTCTTTTTAGCGAATGAAAGATTTAAAGTTTTTAAAAGATCTTTTAATCGAGTCTAAACAAACAGTCCGCTACACTAAACTGAAATCAGTGACCACCTTCAGTATACTGTGCAAACGACGGCGCCATCATGTGGCAGCATTCCAAGAACGACACGTACTAAGGAAGTAGTAAACAGGCGTGTGGCCATTTTAATAAAACTATAAAAAAAATTTCATGGTAATAGCTGAACTGACAGTTAGTAAACATCGAGCCATTATGCTTTTACGACTTTTTAAAAATGCTTTACAATGAGTAATGTTCTCATTGGATTGTACATTTCGCAATCGTGCACTTGCAGGATGTATCAAAATCACTCGCTAATGTTTGTGATTTAGGAGTCACCTCCTCATGGACCTTTATGGAAACAATTTACCATAATATTATTTCTAGTCGCAAAAAAGCAGCAGTGGTGCATGCTTGCCATATTAATACTATTGATGGCCAACCTGTGTACAACAACAAAAGTATTTTAAAAAATGTTACATTTCAATGTACTTATGAATGTTGTATTTGTTATTTGACGAATTCCCGACTCGGGCCTATGTGCTTCGAAAGACAAATTTTGAATTTTACATACATTTTTTTAAATTGGGATCGTCAAACGCCGACTATGAAGATAAAAACACGAATTCAACGCCCCTGACACTTCCAGGTCATAAAATCTTAGTGTGAGGACCCTTTTATACAATTATGCAATTCTGGAGTTTCTTTACAAAATTTCACATGCAAGTTATTTGTAATGGTCCTGTCATCTGCTAGGTATTATTATCGTCAATATGGTCATCTCTAAAACTGACCATTTCAAAGATCCTAGCACAATCAGGGTATACGCAACACTACATTTCTAATACATACATTGCAATGTATTTCACAATTAAAATCCTATAACACTCGTCAAAACTTTCAACAGCAGCTTTTCCAGCATCGCGCAGCCACACACTCGTTACGCTTATTTTTCATCTGCATTTTATACGGAATTCAGGAGGCCAGGACTAGATATAATGGCAATTAATTTTGAACCGAGCTGTCATGGAACGAATTCTTTCACGCGTACGCTCACCCAAATCGGTAAAAAAGGCAGTTTCTCCCGAAAAAATACTTCATATTGCCTTGAACCCAATCAGGTTGAAAGAAATGCGAGGCGAAAACCGATTTTTGGCAAAGTAAAAAATTAAGAGGGCCGGGGTGGGGTGGGTTGAATTCGGGCAAATAACCTTTTGCACAGTCGCCACAGTCGACAGAAAAGCTAGGGGAGCAAAAAAACACGAAAAAAAAAAACGCACTATTTCACGCACTCGCAACTCTGCCAACTTTTAATTTTAGGTCTCCAGTTACCGAGACGATTGCATTGCAAAGGGTTTGTTACCACACTGGCGTGAAAACTTCCAAAAACCCGAGCAAGAAGCAACTCGCGAGAGACTACTTGGGTTACCGCGAAAGATGCGAACGACCAAATCCCAAAATCCGCAAAGATGGTTTAGGCCGCTCAAGATGGCGGCCAAAGCCATTAATTGCCAATGCTGCTTCTGCCACTGCAAATGGGGGAACTGCCAATTTTTCAAGTGGGTCCAACTATAGCCGAAAAAAAATGCTACGTTCAAACCAGATACCTTCACCCAAAACGAGAAGCTAAAAAAAGAAAAGGCAGAAGTTGGACTAGAAAGCCATAAAAAAAAGATGGACGTCAGATTAAAAATTGCCGCAAAAAACTTATTACGTCAAAACGACTTGATTACAGGTGTTTAAGGGGGATGTAGTTTGACGGCCTTGACAAGGAAGAACTACCTTTTAACCCCGCATGCTATCCCCTCAGAAACGAGCAGCAAAAAAAACCAAGCCGAATAAATGTAACGACACAAGCAATGCTCAATGGAACTTCCCCATAGGTCAACTATTTTATACGGAATAATAAAAAACAAGAGTTTATAGCTTAACAACTTGATGACTAAATAACGTAATATTTCGTATAAAAAACATTAACTTTGCTGCTGGGGAGATCGCTGCTGGCAGGGACATGCTAAACAACTACTTACTTTTGACAAGTTGCTCTTGTTGGCATGCTACCGATTCCACATTATCATATAAAACCGATCTTGACACGGCGTTTAATATAAAAAACAACAACATTGACAACCTTTTAAAAACTAAATTTCTCGCCCAGCATGAGGGCACCTCCTGAGGTAAAAGATATCGGTGACGTCAGCATTATAACTTATTCGAAGCTACAGAAGTTCACCTTGTCACACAACTTCTAGGGCAACGGCAAAAAGTATTGTTTTTATAAATTTACCGTTTGTAAGCTTACTTTATGATAAGGAAACTTATTGACGACCTTTTGCTCAACATAACTTTTTATCGAATACTAAAGATTACTATGACCTTTTGCACTAAACCACGTTAACTTCATCGACGAAGTAAACACGTTTTAGTCAGCGAGCAATATAAAAATCATTCAGCAACATCATTTCCTTTGGACTTAACGTTTAATAAAGAGTCCCAAACTTATTCTTCTACATGAACCATCAGTAGAAAAATGCCCAATTAAATCAGTTCAATTAGATTCGAGTGTGTTTGTGAAACTAAAGTTGTTTTGAGACTCGAAAACAAAAAATTTTATTTTGATTTTGAGTGAGAGATAAAAGATGAAGAGCCCAACGATCGGCCCTTAATAAAAAACTGAAGTTTTATGCGTAGTGAACATTTGATGGCGAGTTTTACAACACTTGCATTTCATGAATTTTAAAAAAAGCGATCATTCCTACTCATTCAAAAACGCGTGAAAATGAACTAAGCATTCGCCATAAGTACGAGTTGAGGCTTAGAAAATTGGCAGAAATTTGTTAAACAAATATTTAAAAGTTGGCACAAGCGGAAGATTTAAACCTCACGACTATTTTGCTGTTTATTTAAAATTTTATCAGCTCAGACTATCAGTCAAATTTTCAGTCCGTGCAGGTTGGAGTGCGACCCGCTCCTCTTCCACATCCCCATAAAATATGGTTAATTTGACGAAACCAAACGTGCAATTTACGGATCACTCAACAATGGGTGAATTAAGCTAGTTTTGCCCCCGATTTTGGGCTAAAACATTATATAAAAAAGCCGGAATAGAAGTTCGGTGGCACCGCGCATACTTCTCAATTATTATCACGGGTCAGAAAATTATTTGCAGCAACATAAATACTGAAAACAAAATAAAAGTAATCCGCTCGTGTTGGAGGACTCATAATAATACGGGCCTATTTCTGTTTATTTAAACAAAAATGTAGTTTAGGAATTAATCTGCGACTTTCTGCGAATCACTTTTCGTATATAATAAATGCCGTAGACAGTATAGGTATCGTTTGAGTATAGACTACCATCTTTATTGTCACTTCCACTAAATTTTATAAGTCATTTCTCAATATTGTCATAATAGTTACTTACATGTACACAACAAACATCGGTAAAATCCAACCGACTTACAGTTGAACTCGTTTTGGTACTTGTCCATTAACGGAACTACATATTATGTTAGGGTAGGTTAGGTTAGGTTAGGTAAGGTTAGGGTAGGTATAAACGCTCAAAAAACCTAACCTACCCTAACATAACAGGTAGTTCCGTTAATGGACAAGTACCCTCGTTTTAATAACCACAGTGTATATATGAGCGAAATCTAATTTCCTGAAGTTCCGTACTTCTACAACTCGAGCATGCAAACAGTTGACACTTTCGTTAATAATTGAACGCCACGAGCATTTTACTGTCCTGCACGAATAAAACATTTAGCGTGGACAAACGTAGGCTGCATTGGATGCAAAAAAAGAGGTACGAGTTCGTCCGTGGTGCCAGAGCACGTGCGAAAGAATGACCATGGGTTCACCCAAGGTCAGAGACTGCTACGTGTATATTTAGTGCAGAATTTAGCGTACAGAGTTGATAAATTTGAGGGATAACTGTGAGGAGTGAGGAATCAACTCGCAGCTATCCTTCAAATTCATCAACTCGGCACACTTCGTTATGAAATTGGGTCCTGCTAGTGACAGATCTCAGGATCTCATCGTTTCAGGCAATATCCGCACCATAATAAATCGCTGAGAACCTAGTCACACGGTTAGTAACAAATTCGAAACACATATTCCTCAAACTATTTACCAATTTCTCGATTTATAAACTAGTTTCTACGCATCGTATGGACGGGGTATTGTATAGTGGGGGCGAAATCTGGACTTTCATTTCACCGCAAATTTCGATATCAAATTACTAAGTTATTGCGAGTTAATATCGGAAGACTTCAACTTCCGAACTAGTTCAGAACTCGAGTCAAATTCCAATCATTAGTACGACATTGTTCGCCAATGATATCCACGCTCGACCACACGTGGACCTTGCACACAGCGTTACTGCAGTGTTACTAACTTAACATATAACATAGCCAATTTCGGTGCTGTAATGCCGATCCCATACACCGCCAGGTCCACCGTCAATATTTCGACACAGACCGTCAGTAACCGGGCGGAACATCAATCCGTCAGTACACCTCACACGTCCAGTATTACCGCTGGCATTTATCGAAACTGACACAACTGAATCATCTCCCATTCGCAAACAAAAACCGCAACGGGTCAACGGCGTTTACCTTGGGTCTTAATCCGTTAGCCACCGATTCCCAGGTGAGGCTGGGCAGCGATTCCGTCTGCGCACTCATTGCACGGGAACGACTTGGTCGAGCTCGGTTTCGGAAAAAACCCCGCTAGTTTACGACCCGATCGAGTATTCCAACACCGTCGAAAATGGCACAACAACAGACGCCGAAAACGAGCGCCATCACCGCGCCGGTACCGTCAGCGGCCGGTGCTGACCGTTGTCCGCAGGTCGAAACTCCCCGGGCCGGACCATGGCGTCGAAAAAACGAAACTTTTTAAAAAAAAAAGTCCTTCCGAGGGGACGCCTGGTGGGTCCCGAGCGCGAGTTTCGTCGGGCCGCAACCGTCGCAAAAACGGCCAAGTTTTCGAGCTCGACTCGGGATGAAAACGAAGAAGGGCAAACTGTGCACACACACGATACGATACGCGCACAGCACACTAGGAGGAGAGAAAAAAACGCAACCGCCCAACCCCGTTAAAATGATGGCCCACGTGAGAGGAATAAACAGGAGGTCCGCAAAGAGCAATGACACTGAACTTGACGCTGACGAACTGCGAGAGCCGCGGATCTCACAATGGGACCCGAGACTGGGCCACTGGACGCAGGGGAGGGGCGATCTTTGACCTCGACGAGCTGCACTCCCATTCGACGGTGACCCAACAGGGACAAATGCCCCACATTTTTCGGAGGCGTGATCCCTCGGATGTGTCCAGGAATGTGCCCAAAAATCTGGCCTATCGCGTATCAATTATCGTTTCGGTGGCCACGCAAGGCCCATTGAAAGTGCGTCGTGACTTTGGGGACACCCTGCACAAAATGGCGAAACTCAATTTCTCCTTTCCTGATCAACATATTAAAATATTTTTTTTTGTTGTAAACATTAAGAGGGACGATAACTCTTTAGAATAAGCCAGCAATGGCGGCCGCGCTTGTTTTCTACGGAGCCTGTTACGGATAGTTTAGGTTAGGTTAGAACTGGCCCCCTGGACACCCCTTTGACCAAAGCTAACCTAACCTAAACTATCTCTAACAGGCTGAGTCAGGCTCCAAAGAAAACAAGCGTGGTCGCCATTGCTGGCTTATTCTAAAGAGTTACCAGAGGGGCTCGCGTTTTATTGGTGGTACTATTTGACAACTTGTGGAAATGCATATGATGTCAATAAAAACGATAATTCTATTTCTGACTTTTTATTTTGGTTTATGAGCGATAGATGGCAGCACCTGCCGTCTGAATGGGAATATTAGAGATCTAGAATTTGGAACACTTTTGAAAACCAAATGTCTTTCAAGTTTATATATATAGTCCAGGAACTTACTATCAATATAAACTTCGAATTAAAACATTTAGTTTCATTTCAAATTATCTTATCTGTCCATAATGACAAAAAAATCACTTTCAATGGGCCATAATCGGTACGGCACGCTATGATTGGAATATCCGAAACGGGACGTTACCATCATATGGGAGCCAAATGCTGGCGAGTATGATCATGTAATCTTTCATGTTTCATAAGACTTTTTTTTATAATACTGCACCTCTTATGGATTTCGATTGGTTTAACATCCATCATTTGTAGTGTAGTTTTGAGAAAAAGACAAAGTCCCGACCGTTAGGCAGTTTTGCTCTCGTATCATTCCAAGGTTATCACAATTTTAATCACAAAATGCCCTGGTTTCTCAGTCAGTTACAAATCCCACGATTTTTCAAGGTTTCCCAGGAGTGGGCTGTCATTCGTCTCATCATCATTTCTGATAATTATGCATGTAAAGGGGGTGTTCTGGATATTATGACAAATGCTGACAAGAGGGTGGGGTTGGAATGTGAAAATCGCGATAAAGTGATGCCAGTATTTGAACGCCCCCAAACCAGGTCTACTCAATGAAGTGACATTTTTTACGGTAACATTAGCACCACGGTAATATTGACCTCTTTGCCAATTAAACAGATGCGATTACCATGAATCCTATTAGAACTAAGCCGCATGTTCGTTGATCTCAGGTGACGACACAGGTTTAAGACCTGCGCAGTGTAACGGACCCCAAAATCTTACCCCTACGTGTTGCCAAAATAAGCCTTCGTTGATTCTGATGCTAATTCACTTTCCACTTTCAGCCATTCTTCAAATAGTGCATGAGCAACCCCTATCGATCAACGCCCTCTATTTACTTGCCCTTTTGGCGTACATTGCCGAAAGTTTTCCAAGAAGTCACAAAATTCTGGACAGACAAGAGACTAGGTTCGGTTTATAGACGGCTGTCACGATAATTAAAAATAATGACGACAAGTTTATAATCTGTCCATTCCCGTCGACATTTCAAACCTGAATAGGTACCAGTAAAAGTTAAGACTAAGTTGCAACTGCCCTACAAATCACGGTAGAGGACGCTGCAGCTGTTGTAGCAGAATTGCATTTTAACAATTGAAAGATAGCACTGGGCTCACTGCATGGTACGTTAATTTTCATCACAAAATGCTGCATCAAAATTATCGATTTGATTAGCACCATCAGTTCAAGAATGTTCGATTTCTAACCTCAGAATAAATTTGCATGCATGCGTTATCCTACACTAGTGTGTATCCATCCAACCAAAGTCACCATAACCACGCAACAGGAGATGGAACCATCTTCCAGACTAAGCTTAAATGCAGTACTTGAAGAAGGGTTCAACAACGACGGCGTTGAAAAGAGTCCGTTCACCCAAACTTAGCAAAATGATCCCCCGCAATGATTATGCAAGGTTCATACCCCGTCATCGCCATTAACGGTTAATGGTGGAACCGGATATACACGTACATGACGCGTGATAAAACTTGGAAGCGATCATCAGTCAAACACCAGTGAACTTGGCTCATGCTCGGTTAGTTCTGCTTCAGAATAAGAAGCCACCATTACGACTGTAGTCACATTAAAACATCACGAACCGAAAGTTAAATTGCAGTAAATCCTGCAACAGGGTTCCCCGAATTCCATTTTCAACCTTCCCCCGCAGGTTTAAAACTTGAAACTGCAGAAATATGATCACCCAAGTTTTCTAATGGAAGCAGCAAGTTTAGATAAAAAAAATTACCTGACAATATCATTATTAATTTCTGCTTCATTTTTGCATTAATCAATAGGCTTCATTAGCTATTGCAATGCATTATTGATTCGTTGAATTTCCCTGGCATGGACGCAATGGATAGGAATGGCTAATAAGACAAAGTGCTAAGCTGACTGGTTACTTATCGGGTTAGGCCCAGATCAATAGTCTGAGCACGGTGGTAATTTTGTTGAGAAATCCGCTGGTCTCACAGAAAACGTCCCCCTGCCTTAGTCCGAGCCCATCAGCGCCCCCTTCATGTCCTCCAACTTTTTAATCCCCACCAGGCGTTTTTTCGCTCCGAACGAGCTCTTAAGTGATGTGCAACAGGGCTGAACAAGATGTTGTTGACAAGATAGCGAAACTCCCGCATCTTAAGTCCAGCTCGGGCGAGGGACTCAAAAGACTGAAATAAAAGACAAGATGGCGACCTGGTCCTCATGGCACACCGATCGAATCATAATTAAACTGCCGCATGTCTCCGCATCCCATATGTTCCGCGGAGAGTGGAACCAATCGCCAGAGAGGGTCCCAACAATACGAATCCTTGACCCATACCCGAAAAGTACAATGCTCGCCAGGGTCACCTCTCCCTCCCCCTCCCCCCTAGGAGCTTCCTTTTCTTTCAGCAGCTTTTTCCTGCGACTCATCGTCCATTCCAGCAAACACCCACCCAAAACTTTTCTGCTCGAAAATTTCACTTTATTCTCCCAAAAACCGCCGTGTAAGCAGCGCCCCCATAGACGACCCAGAGAAAAGACAGCATCCGTTGTCTTCGGCCCTCTTCAGGGAAGAGAAAAAAAACTACAAAAAAGACTTCTCATCATCACATAATCACTTTGAAAGAGGAGAAAAGATGGGACTTTAATCGTGGATTTTTCACGGAACCGATGAATAACTAATACCTTTTTTCAACCCAGATAGGGAAAAGCAGAAGCGCAAACAGCCATTTTCGGTTCCCATGAAACCCCGTGTTAAAGTCGCGCTCCCCCTTCAGACGCTAGGTGACTCGGAACATCTCTTTGCTAATCTTATCAGAAATATCCCGGAAAGCGAGGAAAATTCACCAAAATGGCCACCTAATGAAGTTTGAATGCAGAGTGCCAGCTCTCACCGTCCTGAGAATCGCCATTGAAATACTTAACGCCACCATCTTGCCATGATTTTCATTAAAAAAAAGCTCAGTCACAACCCAACTTTTACAACGTTAACTACCGTGCTGAACTTTCATTCATTATTTTCTTCACGAAGGACATTTGCTGATATTCCATCACTTCTCTAGGCCGGAATCTCATGACGCAAGGTCTACAAAATATGTTAAATACACGTGTCTTCTTCCGACCATCCTTTTGGGTGCGTCAATGGTCTAGGAAAGTCCTTTACAACAAATTCAATCATATTAAAATCATATCCACTTCATTCTTTTCGCCAGGATTGTTGGACACGACACCTCTTACAGGTGCTATTTCAAGTGAAAACTGAAATTGTATCTGCACGCGATGAAGGTCAGTTATCAGCATGCCAACTTGGTTATTTTGAAACGAAATCTTGGAATTTCGAGGAAACTGGGGAAAAACTGACGCACACAATGCTCTTCTGGCACTTCCTCGAAATGCTGCATGTGCAGGTTGTGTCAAAGAGTTGCCAGGACCCAGCAATTAAAGATGCAAACAAATGAGAGAAAGCTCACTCAAATGTCAAACGCGTAATGAGATGCAAATGCGCGGTTGAAACGGCAGCCATTTTGTAAATTCAAAATGGCCGGCGCCTCAATCACAGGCAGACAGCTAGGCAAGGAAATGTCCGAATGCATGCATAATGAACCACGAGGGGGGTCTCCATCGCCACTGAGTTGCAAATATCGCATTCTTCCTCCCAGATATCACAGGGGTCAAGGGTGGGTCAACATGCTACGTAACACTGCATTTCATGACTAGTCTCCACATGGGAAATAATGAGAGGCAAGATGCTAGCGGGCTTTCGAGAAGGCGGCTGGTGAGAATGGCTAAAGTGCCACACATGAATCCAAACTGGAATTCAAATAGCCCAAACTTTTAAAACAATGGACGTGGACGTGGGTAAAATTCCAAAACGCGGTGCGTTTTTCTTATTTAAAACGTGCTTAACGGAAGTCGGGCATGGGCAAAAAAGTTCCATGTCTGTGACAGAATTAGAATATTTTAAAAAAATGTAGAAAATTATCGTCTAGTGTGCAAACTTCGAAAAAAGGTTTTCCCCTTGATCACGTCGATGGTTTAAACGTAGGATACGAAGATTTTTATTTCCTCTTTAACGTAAAACCCTGATCTGTTTCAAGAATTATTATCATTTCATGTGGCCTCAGTTGAGTACAAGAATTACACGTAGGCATACATGTATATGTATGTAAAACTATGATATTGCGGACTTTACAACATTAGTTTCAATTATCGGTGTACAACAATTTTCCAAACAACAAGGTTCAACTGTACATAACTGGTTGGAGCACCATTAAAAAAAGGCATACATGTACTATGTATGTGCTGAAATATTGCACCAACAAGTACTGTACTGCAATTGCAATTAACTTTGTTTCTATGGAGGTCCTTGTTTGGGGCACAAGTTCACAACGTAACTATGTCCTATGTGATTCTGATTCAGATACAGATTAACTCATTTTTGGAAACAAAATTGGACAACATCTTTGCAGCAGTCCACCGATATGCAAGCTCTACAGTCAATCAGTGTTTACTCAATTCGTATTTCGTGGTGCCTGAAATGCTGCCCACGTGTTGTCACCATAATGAAGATGCACAACATACTGACTGACCTTTTCCCACCAATGTGTGCCACTGTACGAGTTGGTCAAGACCAGGGGGCGCTCCGAGGCTAAACGTCCAAAACGTCCGAAATATTTCCGTGCAAATAAATTCGAGTCGGTAAGTGCCACAATAAATAAAGGCAGAGCTGCGATAGGCATTTTTCCATGTTTTCAACAGCAATAACCCGCAACCAAGAATGCCGAGCACAGTTAGCCACGGCGGGCATTAACGCGGATTACAGCGCCACCTACTGTTAACGCGGTCAACCCAAATGCGCCTATCTGATGTGGGAGAAGGGCGCTCTGGTGCGAAACTCGAGAAAACTTTCAAAAAGCCCGAAAACGTGGTGGTGCAAGAAAGAATGTTGAGGGGTCATTCCCCCGGGTGCCTAAGGGGCAGCGAAAATTGGGGATGGTCGGTCACCTAATAAGCGACCGAGGGTGAACCTGGGAGAAAGATCCGGGCTCGCTGGGGGAGGAGGCTCCAGACACAAAATGGCGGCCGTGCCGTAATTTGGGGGTGCCCGTCTGCTGCTAGAGACAAAAGATGGAGGAGATGATGATAAAGTAAGAAACAGCCACTTTGGCAGGGCACAAATTTCCGTGCCTCGATTACAGATTCGGCGTTAAGACGAAAACGTGTTAAGGGCAGGACATGTGTGGGGTAAAAGTTCATGGGGTTCAAGACTGATCCAGTCGCACGCACCAAATTGCTGGATTAAGGAAGGTTGGGGTTGAGCAAAAACGAACTCCGAAATGACCCATACCAAGGGCACACAATTCCGTTAAGGACATCAGAAAACTCCAAAGGAGCTGATTAGCAGAAACGTGCGAAATCAAATTAACTGATCGTATGAAAGTGGATATCACACGCTGGTAAGGCCATCAAAACTTGATTAAAAATGGCTAATAAAGTTGTTTGTGCTTATTATTCCCTTGTTTCATCCCTACAAAGGACCAGTTATTTTGAAGCCCAGCTTCCCAAAACCGGGTAAATTACCTAAAAATAAAGTAAAGTGGGTTTTCTTCGGGATAAGAGAACTTTTATAAACGAAAAAACATATCGAGAAGCGTAAAATAAATGCTGTATAAGTTACAGTACTCCAAATGGTCAAAGTAGTTCTTATCGGGATCGATCATATGTATACACTGTATAATGAATACTTTACCAGAACTTAATTGCTAAAATTGACGTTCTAATAAGCGGGTTTGAATAACAAGGACTAATAAGGACTTTCTTATTATAAGCAGTTTAGGGTAAGACTTTTAATAAGCGGTTCTTGGGTTGAAGGAAAAAGTTTGGGAAGCTGGGTTTTGAAGCAACAATTGAAGTACAGCATGCAGTTTAGATTCCCTTTGAGCATACATGTACAGTACACGTACTTCTCTTTTGCGTTTAATGTTATTTCAGAGCGATATTAGCCGACAATATTTAGAGCGATGTTTACATTTAATTCATCTTTGGTGAAATAGTACATGTGTATGCGCCCAAATAACGGAAACGAAACGATGCATCGTTCCCAAAGTCGGGGAAATCTAGAGCAATCTTAGTTACACAACTCAAATGAACCTTCCTTATGCACGTGCATAATTATACGGTAGCCTAGTCATTGGGTGTGATAAAACACCATGCACCAAAGTTACTCCAAATATATTCCGCAAACCAGTCAAATAAAAAAATAATAAAAACGTCATTAGTTCACGGATTAGCCGAAATGAAGCATTATTATTTACGTTAGTGCAATGAGACAAGAAGTGTTTACATAATTTATTACATTCTGCCGTACACGTGTACGCCGCCTCCGTAACGTGGAAAATCGTTTACCCGGAACTTCAATTAAGATTTAATTCATCAAGCAAGCTGAGAATAATAACAGTCCAAATAAAAAGAAATGCGAGTGAAGAAACTTAAGGAAAGAGCGAGGGGGGGTTGTTAGCACGAGGGCGCCCAACTCACTTAGTGAGGCGTCCGAATGACAAATTTGCGTGTGGGAATTAAATTTATAATTCGCATCAAACTAAAAGCTAGCTCAGAGCGACACAATGAGTTATTTTCCATGCGTTGGCCAGCCACGCTATCGCTTAATTCATTTATGAAGAACAAACCGGAAACGTTAACTAAATCCAGGTAATAAGATGGCCGAAGCAAGAAGCAGCCTGGAAGAATGGAGTTAATCTGGACAAGGTCACTAAATAGGAAATTGACCACGCTAAAGGGGCCGTTCAAGTACTCATCATCTGGGGGTCAACCAAATGCTGACGGAAGTGAAGCAGGTTGGCCTAATGACGATGACGTCCTTACTCTTTTATAAAAATTGGATTAACATTCGATCTATTCATTTTTTTAAAAAAATATTCAACGTCCACAAATATCAATAAAAGCTAAATTTTGAATGACTTAGTCACACAAAAGTACACTCGTGCAAAACTGAATTAGAAAATATTGATTTTAACCCAACGTTTTAGAAAGCTGCAATGATGACATCATTTGGTCACCCCCTGAAGACGATGACATGATACTTGAACGTTCCCTGACAACCAGCTTTTGATATGCATGAGATTTTTCCCAAGATTTCATGCTCCTGGAAGCAAATAATGAGCTTCAACTAAATTTCAACGAGAGACGATTAACAATTTCAGGCGATTTCCTTCATTAAAAAACCTAACGGTAACCTTGTAAAAAAGTAACATGACGAGTTGATCGAATAAAGATTTATGAAACGAAAAACAAGCTGGCTCGGTGCTCCTATGCACACAGGAAGAAAAGCTTGAAAAGACCATCTATTCAAATCCAATTTCAGTGCTAGGTTTTCCAATTGAAGGGAAACAATACTGCGAGGACACGTCACCCCCACCTAACCAATTTTTGTACTTGAAAACGAATTACTTCGATTGTGCCTAGCAGCACTGCCCAATCTCGTTGCAATTAACTTTCTCCAATCCCGTGTATGTCCAAGCCAGAGCAGCTCGATTGTACTCTGGTCATTTGCGCGGGGGCGTAACCATCAATTTGCGATATTTAACACTGCGGCATATTCGACATGACACTTTCTGCATTTTCAATTCGTTCATGCTGGGTGGCCAGGTCAATTTGCACCTGAAATCGATCACCTCACCCTTAACCCTGTTCAGGTCCGGGTAGGCTGTAAGTTTTCCTCTTGGTGCCATTTTCCTAGCCCTCGTACGTGATTTTCTTCTCACAAATTAATAGCGCTGGTGCAACCAAAACAGCAATTAACTCCACCAAATAAGGTGAAAATAAAAAACGCAGATCGATGAGATTTCGTCTTCCCTGTAATGCTCGAGGCTTTTTTTAGCGTGAATCTCACTCAGATTCTCCAATTGTTTACTTTGGCGCTCCCAGTGTCATCCGCGCAAGTGCAAACCACTCGCCAGTGAGGCAATGCCAAAAACCATTCTGGTAGGAGCGCCGTAAAGACATTTAAAACGTAAAATTCTCAAATCAAGTATCCCCGAGGCAAGTAAAGATTGGAACAACAGGCTTACATGATCGTGCATGAGTCAACTTAAGGTGTCTTAAAGCTTGCTTGTAAACATAGCGCACGAGAAAGAAGAATTACACCAAAGCCAATGTTTGACTGGCGACAACGAAGCCTTTCAGAAAAACCAAGTTCAATAAAACTCGAAATAAACATCAATTATTCAATTATCATACGCATAGCTAATTATAATGCTAAAATAACCTAACAATTTAATTCGTTACTTACAGAGGAATCATTAAAACCTACAGGCCGTACAATTTAATGATAAAAACGTAATTGCCGTAGTGGTTTTTCTAGGAACTCCCCCCGGGGGAAGGTATGGGTTCCTCAAAACTGGCTAAAGATAGCGCTCTGCCACAAGACAGGTTACTGACCAATCACCATCTCCAACTCTCGTTTTCCAAATCTGTCCACATGCCATCTGTTCGAGGTTTATGGTGTCCAATTATCCATGCACGTCCATCGTGCTGTTTATCTTGTTCATGCAGATGTCAATGCAATGCTAATCTAGAGATCAATCCCTATTAGGCCAAGCAGGGTTCATACTAAAATTTACAAAATCATTTCCCTGACTTTCCCTGACTTATAAATGGTGTAGAAAATTTTTTTAAACCTGCTCATGAGAAAAATATAATGTTTATTAATATCAACTTTTGGAAATGGTCAGCAGAAATCTCAAAATAATTATGACATGTAAAAAATTATTTTTTGGGTATTTTTTGGGATGGAATTTATTTTTTAATTTTATTTTGTTGAAAAACCTGTTATTTTCCCTGACTTTCCCTGATTTTTCAGCAAAAAACGTCATTTTCCCTGACTTTCCCTGACCATTTTGCTCTTTCCCGACTTTCCCTGACATTCACTGACTTTCCAGGTGCGTATAAACCCTGCAAGACTGAGCAGCTGAGCGATTAGCCGGTCACACTGTATTGGGATGCAGTGATTAAGATGACCGCCTAGTTTAATTTCGAGGAATGTCCTATTTTCTGAATATTCCCGATGCTGTGATCCAAAACATATAACGAGCAAAAACGCCTAGACATGTAAATAAAGTCAAGAGCTTTCGAAAAATCTCCCACTCTGGCTGTGTTTACATCAAAGGTTAAATGTACGTACATGAAATAAACTTACGTCTGCAAAATCGTTCTAGGCTTTATAAGTCTTCATATTGAAACCAAGTTTTAACAGAAATTGCGTTTTTCTCGCATTCCAGAGCATTACTCGTACAATTAAAGACATGAATTTCAAATGTACAGTGCAAGTGACACTGTACAAGTACATCCTGTTGAAATTCAAGTCGTCATAGACCTACATGTATGGCATCATTAATAGATGTCATTTCAGTATGCATCGCGTGTTGGTGCCCTGTAAAATTCCAGCAGTGATGGTTTCGAACTCCTCCCCAATCAAAACCGGAATAACACGTGACGAGCAAATCACCAACTTTCTGGCGAAAATCAGTTGGGTAAATTTTTTGCTAACCCACATTATTCTAGGATTTCTGTTCCAGGAGCCAGAACGTCAGGTCGCGTAGCTGGGCCACACGCCAAATGCTAATTTCGGTGGCTTAAGACGAAATAAATTTAAATGGCGAGTTTACAGCAATGTCAGAGCTTAGAGGAGGAGAGATGCTCAAAACACAGAGGTCGATGACGTGACCTTCAATGGCTAGGAATAACCCTCTAGCCTTCAATATCCACTGGCAATTCCGACGTTAAGTCCATCAACGAGCCAAAGTTGATGGTGCACAAAAGAGTGTAGGCCTAACGCCGCAACGAGCATCGATCCAGAAAAAAAAGGGATCCATCGAGGGTAGGGGCCAGAAGGATATAGAAATATGGGAGAGAGAGAGAAGAGTCAAAGAAGAAGCTCAAGTCCTGAATGGACTTCCCTGCAGTCCTACTGTTACAAAAGGAAGAAATATCTCCTTAAGCCTGCTTATACTCGTGCGAGGAAGGCGCTCGACAAAAGATTTCCATTACCCTCTAGGAAATACTGACAGTTTCCTGAACCCGAAAACCGCTGGACGCACCAACCGGGAAAAAGAAGCGGCGAAAATATCTCCAGTAAATAATGGAAGGCAATCTCATCAATTAATCCAAACAAGCAAAGAAACGCAGGCTAGTCGACTTTTTGTTTGGGCCATTTTTAAACTGATTTCCTTTGCATGCAGTTGAACGAAAATGTGCTTCAGAATGTTCGGAAAACACAGCAGCATCAAGTTCATCAAACACCTCTTATCAGCAAAGATAGTTTAGTTTGACGAGGCGACGGAAGTGTCAAATAATCGCGTGTTCATGATTTTCGACCTCATAATCCATTTAAACTGTCTTATGATTCGAGCCACCTAAGATAAGAGTTAAGATAAAGGTGAATTTAAAGTGCCATCAACCAGACACGAAGCTTTTACGTGCTACAGTTGACTTAACGACCAGCGTGCATAATATGCAAATGTTGGCCATTAAATTAACGAGCCTTAGCAGGAACATATAGACTTACCAATAACATGTCTCATTAATGGTATCATATGCCTACAGATAGTGACGTCATTTATTACAACTTGTAAAATTGAGGTAGGTATGTAAACCAGGTTTACATGCAGGCCTTACTTGGATTAAGATTCTCGTATATGTAAACAGAGATGGTACAGGAGAACTACGTTATATTAATAACCGAATTCAGCATTATAATAAAATACCTCAAATCATGTCTTCGTTAAAGCCATAGAGGGTGTCTCCTGTTCAGAAAGATGAGGAAAAGTTTCATTTGGTTTAAAGGTGAAAGAGTGTCATGGCGCCATTGAACGCATATACTGTATGACAATTGCGTGTCAGACACACAAGAGCGCTTCAGACAGCATATTTATATAAGCGAGCACATGTAATGTATAGGGTCTACAGTGAAAAAGAACCGAGGATCAATATTTCTGCGAATTAGAGAAGAACCAGAAAAATTTTGTGTGTAAGGTCCATGCTGCAGAAGTGCAGATGAGATCAAATGTGTTAGATAATTGGTACCTCTTGACTCCTTCAACAATTTGCATGAAATTAATTAAAAAGTTTGTTACGCCATCTAACCTTTCATTCTGATTTCCCATACAAGCATTGTACGCACTATAAAAATATATCATTTTAAATTTGGTTGAAAATGTAATGCAAGCAAAGAGCAAGATATTCCCTCCATACATATACAAGTAGGTTCTGATGGTTTATGTTTTGCCCTGCCATCTTGCGCATGGAAAGAGTACAGTTAAACACAAGTTTTACACAGATTCCAACTCCACCTGGTTTCCTGTAAGGTGCCTATTGATCTGTGCGAGTGCAATGGCCTGCTGTATTTTCTTCCGTGAACATCATGCTAGTTTATAATGACAGACAATCGTAAATTCACAAATTTGTCTCCATAACGTCTGAAGAAAAAACATGTCCGTGTTTACTCGCCACCCATCCTCGACATAACCTATCGATTTCTTTTATTAAAACTGGACCATAAATTTCCATCCAGGTAATACCTTCTCGCCCTATATGCTTAGTACCAATTTTAATGAAGAAGAAACTTCCTAGAACGCTAAATCACGAGTGATGTTATAACCTTGAGCGTTGCACCAATAAAATCTTAAGACAAGATCGGTTTGCAGTAAACTTATAACCAAAGAATGATTCGACTAACCGTTGGATATCAGGATGACAATTATAATGTGACAAATAGCTTGTTATGGAATTTACTATTGTACTTGATTGATACTTCAAATTTCCTGAAACTATACGCGCCACATGAGGATAAGGCATGGCTTTTATAGACTATAGAGTCTATGAAATAAAGAAAAACTATTCACACGGTTATAAATTTTGATATACCGGTACATCATAATATGAAGTAATTGAAGGCTAAAAATTGGACATTTGGCAACATCAGTAGTTAATTGTGATGCATGTTTGCGTGACGTACAAGCAGCTCGCTTTAAATTATAGATGAACGTCAATCATGAAACTAAATTCGAGAACGTTCAAGTTCATGAAAACACATTGGAAATGCTACTAATTTCGCAAGTCTCATATGCACATGTACCGGTACAGCATGTATCTCAAGTTTCCTATGATTAAATACTGTAAAATAATACACCCAGCACGTTACCCAAACCTGGTCCGTTTGAGTCCACAACTCGTCAAAACCCCATAAAGTTAGAAGCAGTCAATTGGAAGTTAAATATTTGATAATGCTTTCAATTTTTCGCAAAAATATTCGCAGACATTCGAATAAATGGAATCTCTGTATACCACCATTAAAACGTGGTGCTATTCAACAGAATATTTTTTTGCCGCAAGTACTTACTTATTACAAGTATAGTAATTATCTAATACAGTCCATACATAACCATCCAAATGCCCACATGGCATTCTATATAAGGACCGATTAGTTCTCGTGTATACATACGAATCATAACCTTTCAATGCACAAGTACGTTTACGAATAGCATAAATCCTATACTGTTGAATCGGTTCGGTAAAAAACGAGGATGACCTTGAACAGTCCCGCACCATTTTTATAATTTAGGGCCATAAAAGATGGATATGAAAGGGGTGGCATTTCCAATGAACAGGATATTTTCATCCCACGTGCGTTTAATAATAATGAAAAAAAACTACATCATTGAAAATGTATTTCCCGTCTGGAAAAGTTTTCTATTACATTAAATTCAATAATAGGAGGGAAAAAAAGAAGACTGGAAAACATAAAAACGGCCGCAAACGTATATACAAGTTGGAGCATCGAGATGGAGTGGATTAAACGAGACGAGCGGAATCTAATCGTTAAACGTCTAGTCTCGTTTTCAAACGAGACAGAAACGAGGTAAAATTCCGCGGAAGAAAAATAAGAGGGGAAAAAAGGGCGGAAAACGAAGTGGGGGTGGAGAAAAACCCGGAACTTATGAGGTGTCAACGACGACGTTACGGCCGAATATGACGGCAAAAACACGTAAAAAATAGGAGGCTCGGAGTGCCAGACATCACGGATTATGGTTTCGCATAAAATAATAATAAAAAAATTTGCGAAAGGCATTAAAATGCACGAAAACGTGCAATCAGGCAACCGAATTGAAAACGTACGAGGCCATTACTCATCGTGGTTACAGGTACACGAATGTGCCACAATAAACCGACAGCGCATACCGCAGTAAACAACCGCAATTAAGATGTACATGTATGCAGATGACCTTGCTACTTCAGAAAGATGAGGTACAACAGAAAAGCAGGAATTTCCTAGAAACAACCAGCCAAACAGATTTATGCCAAAAACACGCGCTTTCATAACGATGATCCATGAAAGAGAGAAAAGAGTTTCGAGTAGTTATTTAACTTCCCACTTAATAACCATTAAAGACAAAAAATATTCCTAGTCGGGTTGTTGAAGAGCGATTATGAGGCGAAGCCCAACATTATTTAAAAGTGAATATTTTGACCACATTCGTAGCTAATACGGTACAAATTCAAGTACTAGTAAAGTAAAAGTTTTATCGATGTCATGTTAAGAGCCGATTTACTACATGTCTACAGCTGCATGAGGACAAGTTCCCTAAAGATTCGGCCTAAAAATTCCACCAGATGGCAGGCTGGTTTTACGTGGTTTTAACCACTGGCCTGACCATTGCGTGCACCAACTACCTCGCAAAGTAAATTTAAAGGCACCAAAAACCGCTCATCGTAAGCGCAGATGTAACAGCTAGGGTTGTAATATAACAATGATAGTAATTTCTCATCATGACACGAAGAGCACAATTCCCCATACCAAAAACATGCAACTAGTACATGCATGATCAACGACTGGTGTACAATCAAAATGCACTGACAACAATACACTTCATTAACTGCCTTAAAGATGCCGCCTTCCGGGTTCCGATGCTTAATTATGTCACGTAACATCACACACCCTTCCAGTTCACAGCAATGATGCAGAATTTGGAGACCTTCCATGAACGTCATCCGAGCTGCAAAGTTTGTAATTGTCTTCGGTAATGATGCTAAACAGTTGCAGCTCAGACGACGTTTACAGAAGACCCCAAAAATCAACCATTCAACACAATTCGACTTAGTACCCCACAATCGGTCGTGTATTTGGGCATATTTACCACATCAGCATTAGGGTGGACACTATCATTATTGTCAGATTGAGTATTTTGCAGGTTAAGGCCCATTGAAAGTGCGTTGTGATTTTGGGGACACCCTGCACAAAATTGCGAAACTCAATTTCTCCTTTCCT
>JAQFYZ010000910.1:0-30710 GCA_034695085.1 Cylindroiulus punctatus
ATGTTGGGCCAACGAGTTTGGGTTGGCATGCCAACATGAATGCAATGTTGGGCCAACACTTTCTGGTTACTAGGGATGCATCAAATTCGAAATACACGAAAACGTTTCCTTGTAACGGTGTTAGACAAATGTCGTCCTCATCTACAACTTTCAAATTGAAATGTATGCTGTAACTTCACCCTCTGGCCTCACATGGCCTGTGGCTGTTATACATTTGGACTGACTTCGGGGTTGGTTTATGGTCAATTCGGGTGATGACCATATGCTGTCTTTATCAATCTTGCCATATTTGCACCTTTACTTTTAGAGAAGGTTCAGCAACACATTTTTGACTCGCACTGTAAAGCGTATAATAAAGGGCATAGAAGTGGGCTCATCATCTGCAAAATATCAACGTGTTTCCATGTTCTGGTGCCATGCATGCATGGCATATGATTGCTGAAGGTATGGTTTCACTCTAACATGGCTTGACGTTTCTGCACTGTCATCTCGTGTGTGTCTATTGTGCCACATTATTAATTTGCTGTCCATCACTTTTCCAGAAGTTAATTGTGAAATGCATGCACCTTTAAAGGAAACATGAAATGGAAATCTCGGCAATAGAATTTTCCGGTGAGCAGCATAAACTCTGGCCGGAATGCTATGACCATTGTGCAGAAACATTTTTTTTTTCTGATAAAAATGTCCATTTATTTTTATAATGGGATTTTTATTGGCCTGTCTGAAATGATCGATGGCAAATGCGGATTCCAAACCATGCTGGATTTTACTCGGATATGCCGTCGAATTGCGTTTGGCTCGCTATACTCCTCATCCACCCGTAAAGTGCAAATTGGCCCAATTCAGCGTCCGTATGACTGACATCAACAGCAATATATGATGCAGCATGACCGCATTAAATTTTGTGACAACATCAGCGGTAATTGGCGTTATAATCGGGCTGGTTATGATACCGGTGACACTTGGTCATGGTCTTGTGACCTAAATTGTCGAACGTTAGAAAGGACCTGCCAAAGGAATCTGGTAAATTTGGTCTTTTTCTACTTTTAATTGTTTAATGCTAGTTGACCATTGACATACCCCATCAGATTTTGCATCAGATTGGATGCAACGACAATAGTGGATGACAGTGTGAATTATCTGGATGACCTGATAACGTGATCACTGGTGGCTAGTTTATAAGTGACAAGATTCCCACGTAAATTGCACTTAACAGGGATAATGTGGGGTGCTTGCGATGAGCAGGCGCGCAAATCTAATAATAAAATTCCTGGAATCATAGTCTATCTACGCCCAAGGAATTTCTGTTCATTCTAGAATGTCTGCTTGATCTTTGCTCAGACATTGATCATGTCAACATGAACTCCTGAAGATAATAAATTTGTGGAAAAATGTCAATGAAGCCGATCCCCAGGGTTTCTCATCATGTTGGGGTGTGATGCCACTTTTGCTGGTTATGTGGTGTTGTTGGGCATGATACAATTATGCCCTCAGCTATTTGTAGGTACATTGGTACATGTACAGCACACAACCACACATAACAGCACATAACCACTAGACTAAATTTGAACATGGTAATGAACAGGGATACCATGTTAAACTTAGAATACATGTACACCAATTGAGACTGTATGTCAAATGTCTATAGTTTAACTGAAAGGGCTCATTCACTCTGGCAAGTGTCCAATTAATTACATAAATGTATCATGACTCGGTATGTCAGTTCAATTTCACATCTTAGATTTAATATTAGCTTCATTTGTTGTATATGGCTATTGTGAAAAAAGCTACACTGCATTTCCTAAAATAGCAGTCTGGTTTGCAAGGTTTTTTAATCAATGAAATGTTCCTATAAAAAGTTGTTATTTAGCGACGATCATACACCAGCATGCCATGCACGATTTTGTTTCGCGAAAATGCAACCACACGCAATACCTAAATCTAAAATTAAAACATTCCGCCAATCAAAATCGATTTTTCTGCAAGTCGTTCGTGCCTAACGAACATTAAGCTATTTTGTCGATAATTATTTTACCGATTTAACTTTAATTAGGTATGAGGTTCGCACATTTTTTTTTGCCAGAGCGTGGATTTTATTCCATTCAGGAAATGAAATCATGAACGCATTTTTCGATAGCCTACAAATTACATGTGCAAGGGCCAACGTCGCGGAACGGAAATGTTTGCTAATGTCAAAACTGGAGCTTTTTACATTAAACAGCTGCTCAGCAATGTGCAGTATTGGACTCGAGATAAGAGGTCGCGGTGTTTTGCATGACAAAGCGTGCGCTCAGTGTTGTCAAGGGCAACTGGAAATAAATTGTATGTAATTAAGAGATTTTGTCACAGCAATCCTAAGTGCTCAAACTGGCGGTTAATAGAGGCTGGGAGTTATAATTATAGCACTGCCGCAACTCCCACTCGATAATTTTCTTCCCAAATTAATCCGCTGGATTGAGGAATCATTGATTATCTAAACAATGGAGCAAACCCGGCTGCACGTGTATAGACAACCGAGCATGATCAATAATCATTTCCATTGTCTGCTGCGGGCCGCATTGTTTATCCATTGCCGGTCTTTCGGCGGAATTGACCTTTTAATGCTCGCCGTGGACGGTGCTAAGGTACGACAATCGAAAATGGCAGCGGTGTCACGCAAGAAAGAACAATTCGAGGCACGACATCACCAAATTGGCTCGTGGTGGAAATCAACAAAAGACAGGCGATGGACAAAGACACCAAAGTCGGCTTTGGCGCGTTTAACTTAGGAGTGCTGCTGGGAACAAGGCTTTCGTCCAGATTGGCATCAGAAATGCCACCTTGCTAATTGGAGATGGATATCAGAGACAATCGCCTGATGTATAGTCAGAATAGCTGTTTTAGCATGGTCACTGCTACAAATGTTCACATAATCTATATGTACAGCTCATGGTTGAACGTTGCTTGTCGGGTGTGGAGTTAAATGACACCTAGCTTTCGGATTTGATCATGTTTTATGATTTTTGTGGTTTTTGTGATTAACTAGCCTAACCTTACTCGAGTACAGGACTGTCTAATATCTGCTTTAGCTGCCCCTACAGCTAGGCAATCACTGCCAGCATTTTGTATAAGGGAAGCTCATTTATTTGCCCCACTCCTAAAAATAATTGAAAGAATGAAATACGACAGCTAGCAAAGGTGCGTGTATAATTCAACTCTATTGTGAAAGTTTAAGAATATACAGGGTGATCATAAAGTTCCAGCCCTTTCCATAAAGTTTCCGAAAGTTAGTTAGTTACAAGGACCAAATTTTGGAAAAAAAAATGAAATGTAAAAAAATTTACTACCTTTGTGAATCCGCATTTGTTACAGTTCCGTTTACGAATTTATGAAATGAACAGCTCTAATGTGTTTTCTTATACACTTTATCATGATTCCAAATCTCCATCAGCGTTATGCGCAATTTTAAAAACAAATTTTATTCAAAAGAGATTTCCGCGCTATAGAACATTATCCAAGTTTGTCATTCGTTGGTGATTTGGTCACATGATACCAGCGGCCATCTTCAGTGTTTCTCTGCGTATAATGTATGCAATCAGAATTCGATTATAACGAGTTCAGCTCCACCTACTGTATTCCCACCCACCTGTGAGCAAACTATTTGAAATATAACCTTTAGTAGTTCTTTGACTGTTTCTGAAGAAAATTCCTTGTTACTCAAGTTTTAAAAAAAATTAATTTTTATGATAAGGGTAGGCGTTTATGTCGCACAAACTTATAATGAACTCTATCAACCAAGCTTGAAGAGTATTTAGAAAATTTGTTTCCTAAGGTGAAAATCGCTTCGAACTATCTTGAAATGAAGTTTCTCATGGAGTAAACTTGTCTGAAGCCATCGTTGCATACATGTATTTAGCGGAGTTTTCCACTTGCACGGTGATAGTCGAAACTGGTCCCAAGTGTTTTAAAATGGCGCAACTTAATATTGCACGTGTGTGGGTGTGCGCATAAGCACATAGTCGTTTGTCGATAAAATTTGCATTAATTGTTTGCATGGTGCTGGTAATTGCCAGCTGCTTCCTTAGGAGCTCGCCTCTTGCGGCTGATGTTGGGTTCAAGGACCATCTTCATAAAAATTAAACCGGTAATGGCAGCCTCGTGAAGTCTTATCATATTACAAGTGCTTAATGTCTAATAACTACCGGTACAATGAAATTTTAAGATGTAATCTGTGAAGTCTTTCATGGTTCTTGCATCGCATGCTTCGGAATCAATATCTCTAACAAGATGCCATCTCTCTCCTACCATGGTAACACCCTAAAAAAGCATCGCTGTAAGCACAAAGTTCATCTTGCATTTCTTGCCATGGCTTAATCATTTTGATGAACGTGAGAAGATGGAGGGCATGTGAATTCCCAGTGGTGACATCAGTGAGCGCCTCGTTCTTATGATTGCTTTATTTGGGATGTCATGCAATTAGAAAGTTGCTCAGGTTTTAAACTCTACCTTTGAAAACATTTGGAAACATTTGATAAACCTGATGTCGTACAAATTGTGGTGATAAGATTCAGTTGCTGAAAAACTATTTTGACAAATCATGGGGCGGTCCTCATCAACGTCATTTAACATTTCATGTACCTGCGCACCTTTTAGATCTAGAAGTTAAACTCCATAACTGAATAAACAAATTAACCAAATTCTGCAAAAATGTTATTCTATGCCTATCTGTAACTAAAATTCCTGTCAAGGCGACTGCCCCTTAATGGCGGCAAACACTGGCAGCACATGTGCATGATGAAAACTGCTCATTATAGGCGCCAACCCACGTTGGTAATGATGGCATTTGATGTTGTAGTGCCTCACCAGGGCGTGATTTTAAGACCATAACGACTTCCTGTTATTGAGTTTTCGGCTGCAGACCTTCCCAACCCAACTAACGTTTTGTAATTTGACTTTGGCATGCGTCATTCGACATACATGTACATGTACATGTTCACTGTATGTGTAAAATTTTATTACTTAACTAGACAGCCGATATGCTAGTTCTGTCCTTGAACCATAACATTTGGTATGGTACAAAGACAGAACTAGCTCCAAAATTTTCATGGAATTGAACAATGGCTTTTAATGGCTTTGCTACCGTTCTGGAATCTGACATGCTTTTTTGCACCTAAACGTAAATTTTGCATATGTGGACACGCTCATGACGTGACAACTGGCCATTCACATCCTCCCACAGTATGCTAAACCAGAATGCATTACTGCAACATCGCCATGTGCGTTATGCTTGATAATTAGGCCTCCTTGTTTTATTACCGAGTTGATACACCTCCCACATTAAAAGAATGTATAATGTTAATGCTCGATTGCTGCATGCATTTATGTCAAAATGACAACGTCTAATTCGAAGCGTTAAAAACCTCGTACGTTGGAATAAAATTGTGTAAATTTTGTCTTTGCTAATCGCCAAAAACGATCTCCTTATTATCATCAATGAACGCGATCATGGATTTCTGCACAATTTCTCCACGTGCTGCAATTCCATTGTTTTAAATGCACTATTACAAAGGTAAAACATTTTTGCTTTGCTGACCCGGTTTAGCATCATTGCAAACATAAACGTGATCTTGCTGCATACTAAGGTGCGTGAATCGATAGGTAGTCCCGAAAGGAGGCTAATTTAATTAGGTGATCATGACTGAAATGAACAAGTATTTAATGTATTGGAAACATGGTTTAAAAGTGCGTGCTAACGTTTTAATAGGCTCTAGTGCATTAAGTAAATATGAAAAGAGGAGCGAATTTGCATGCGAAAAATACTGGGGAGCAACTGGGACATGGGCTTATTAATCTGAGGGTGATAACTTGCAACACGTCATCAATGAATAATTCAGCAAGGCACTTCCTGATCTCCACTGTGAATTATTGTTGACCTGACCTAGAACTAATTATAACTTTAACCATAATTGACTTTATCATATTATAATTATAACTTTAACAACGTATGTGTACAATTGAAGGTGTGATGACATTTTAACGGGGCCTATAGTATCTATCCTCTATTTGCAAAATAGTTTTTTATAGTGATAAAAAAATGTCTTTATGCTGTCTAAAATATTTACACCAAATTCGAATTAAATAAACATTTTTGGTAATTTTTTATTCGGCTTTTGTGTTTAAAGTAACAAACTCTTATGCATTATTCGTAATGTGTAAAAATCAAAAGCATATTCGCTGGAGCAAGATCAGCGCTATTCGGTTGACAAAGCTAGCCCGCAGCATAATGCCATCCAAACTAACCTCCATAATCTATCGCACATTCAGGATTTTATGAATTCGTCAAGGGAAATCATGAAACCATTTTTGCGGCAAGGCGAGGATATAGAGAAGGCTAAATGGGATTAAAAGTAGAGTAAATATGTGCAAAATCACGATTGGCAGTGTGATAGTGCAGTGCACATTATTTCGTTCTGAATAATGTCCATGAACACTTTAGTCCATCTCCTCCTATATTAAAGATACCAATCTTTAATAAAAGATAGTTGATGTTTATCTATAAAAACAAATCACGGACCGCTTGACACTTAATTTGGAATGATCTTCTACACTGTTCACTTCGTGACACACAACTGGGCCATTCTTTCTTACTGTTGCTGAAACATTGAATGTCCTTTATTGAACAAACATGGGAGGTACTTTTGCTAATAACCCATTTTATTTGCTTGGTTTTACGGGTTTAGCCACATTGCTTTTCTCGTTTAGCTGATATTGGAAATTCAAGTAACAATCCCTTCAGCCATTGGCGTTTATGATTTACTGAGGAAACTGCTCACCGCTGTTTATGCATTGTATAAACATTTAAAATGAGTTTAGGTTGGCTAAGTTTGTTTGCCCCTAGCAGTGTTTGTTCCCCTTATACATTTATGAAATGGATTTAAAAACATCGATGCTGCTAATGGTGATGTGCTCTGATGCAATTGCAATGAGCTACAAGGCATCCATTTAATCGGTTATTTCAATGATGTTAGATGTTAAAGTTTTGCACAATTTACTCAGTTTGGTAATGATATAGTTTTGCAATGCACGCAATTATAAATTCAAATTAATTATTGGTTAATAAAAATATTCATGCATTTTTTTTGGAAATGTGCTTACCACTTTCATACGATGTGCCAGGCATGTACGTTCATTTTATTTCTGTAAGATATTTAATGGAAGAATGGTAGCTGCATTGTGTTGAGTAATTTTAGTAATTACATATTGACGATAGGAACAGGCAGCTTATGATTGAAACAATCAATTAAATCGAATATTTTTCCCTTACAAGACTTGCAGTACCTGACTGACAAGTGATGCTACGCTTTATGCTACGTGTCTTCAGGAAACCCATCAGGTTCTTCCCTGGAGTGTTCCTTGCTGATGCCTCGAATGAGATATATAGTCTAAGCGGACATAATGAAATATTGCTTCGTTTCTTGCTCCCTATTGACTGAGTTTTGACTTGCTGTAGATAAAAGTAAATAATCCGTTTTTTAAAGCCTGGCAGGGTTTGTTAAAATGTTTTTTTTAACTTTAGGTTATGTAGTTTGGATTTTGCTTTCAGAAATGCTGTATATTATTAATACTAGCCTATTTATTGATATAATTAAATAGGGAATACTTTGGCTTTTAGATGAAAAGTAAAATTTGTAATGGTACACATGATTGTCATATAGGACATCTCCCATATAAGCTTAAGGTCATGTATGTGTGGCATATTGTGTACAAATGTTCCCCTGTGTGGCACGTTCAATTTAAGGCTGTAATGACAACATGAGTTGGCAAGATGATGCCTATTTAAAAAGTAACTTTAAAGTTGCTGTAATTATATTTTTATTGAGAAAATAATATAAAAATATGTACATATCATTTATGCCTGTTTCTTTTGCTGGGATGTTATACATCTGTAATACAAGCTTTGACAGATAGCGTTTTCTCTTTGTTATGGAATTTTAACATCCTTTTATCGAGATGCAGTCTAAATGTATGACATTATATCCTTTTTCATGAGATTAGGTTAAATAATTTTCAGGCGATTGCATATTTACATCTGAAAATCCTATTCGTGCATGAAAAATAGGCTGCGTTATTAGATTTTAAAGGAGCCGTACATCAATGCATTTGTTTGTATATCTTTTAGTAATCTTGATCATGAACATGTGTTCGTGTTGTGGGTATGAAAATCTGGATTCGTGCTTAAATATCACCGTGAAAAGATTGCGGTCTTCATTTTCCAAAAACTCGTTGTCATATGTGCAAATCATTTCTGGAACGCTCTGGCCCATATGAGCTTAAGTAACGTTATTGATGTAAGGGCTTTGATTTTAAATGACAAATTATTTAGTTATTTGATATTTAAAATCCTAACCCTTATTGTATTCGCCATGCGTACGATACGTTATCTTGCAACCTTCTAGATGTATTTTTTAATGCAAGCTATAATGTGAAAAATATTGACAGTATTCAAACAGATTTCGTTGCCAGACATTCGGGGCATTATTTGTAACGTTGATTCTGTTTCAAGTTAAAATTTTATAAAAATGTCGTCTACGACAAAGTTGGTGTCTAGACAGTTGTAACGAAGTTATCCTGTGCCATTGCGAGGAGGGAAAACAGAAGAAATTACCAAACGCATTTGACAGTATATGTAATGATCTTGTTTCTTGTTTCATGCTGGCAGGTTAAATTCTGACATTCGTGTTTGGGTCTGGCCTAAGCAATATTTTCAATCATTGGTTTTGACGATTCTCTTTTTTTTTTGGACTGCATGTTACAATAGTGCGTTTGTCAAAGCCAGGACTCGAAGCCATCACATTGGACATGTATAGACATTTTCTAGAATGCCATCCGGGCACCGTGCATTATTGTGCATTGATCAAGAAAAATACAATAAAAGAAACGTGTGAGTGGATTACAAACCACACAGCGAAATGGTTTTGTCTTTGCTGTTCCTTTCCTCGGGAAGTGAGCTTTTCCAATAAAGCTTTTAAGCAAATCGAAGAACTATCCCAGACAACCCCTTTTATGTTTTGACCTGATTCCAAGAAAAAGGTATAAATGTCTTTTTAGTGCCCTTTACCTTTATTGGTTGAAGATGTCAAATGGGCTGTATGCACGTGGGCTGCCCTATTTAGACTTTTGTTTAATGGTGGGGCTTATAAATAAATTCAACAATATACTCGCAAGTAGTTTATACATGTATACAGGACTCATGGTCATGCCGTTCTTGCATATGCAGTATAAACTTTTATAGCCCAACTGATCCGCAAGGTCTCTGCAGCTGGAAAATCATTTCAAAATGAATATCGATATTCTAGAAAGTTGGGAACGTTTTTTACACAAGTGCATGCAGTTGGTGGAAAAGCCATTTGCAAACTGTGCTGCCGAATGTTTCATTTTTTTGGTTAATGCACACTGTTGTTATGAGGTATAATTGATTTTGTAGAAAAAAGTTGCAATGACCTCAGAATTGAAAAATGTTAGAAATTGTTCGCTGTGTTGATGTCACTCAATTGTTACCGTGATGGTTCCACATAGCACTCTTGGATTACACGCATAAAATCATGTTTGTTTAAAATGCCACTAAATGAGGCAATTCATTCTCGCAGAGGAGGATGAGCCCTTACAGCTTTTGGCACGCTTTGCTTGTTTACCGAAAGTATTGTCATGGATTTATTACAATTGGCTGCATTTCCAAATTGCCTGGGGCAGGTTTAGTTGATCGATCTTTCTAACTAATCGATGCTGGTGTGTTGACGTCCGGTATTTTATTCAATTCCGGATAGTGCTAGGTGTATTTCTTTGGTTTCTACAACAAGAACTAGCAAGTTTCGGCATAGTTATTGTTTTTCCAGTCAGTTCATACCAGCAATTAATCGATGATTCAATTGAAAAGTTCCATTAGTAATAGATTGTAATATTGTTACTTTTCACGACACAAGACTGATTTTGAAATTTGAAATCTGCTCCACATAACATTTCTGATGCATGTATTGTAAACACAGGTTCTGCTTCTACGTGATTCTTTTAGTGCTATTGTTTTCTTGAAGAAAAGCAAATTCTTCTATTCTAATCTTATGCAGATTGCAACATTTACAGTATATACCGTGCATGCTTTTTTCAGTTCGAATTGATGGGATTTGTATGAAGTACACTATACAATTTGAAGTTGCTTCTACATTCGAAACGAAATACTGCTTCTTAGCTGTGAAGATTTTATATGTCGCTTCTAGTTTTCTATATAAATTAGATTGTAGTGCGTATACAATACGTTTGCTACTCGTAAGGAAATCAATTTATGAATTATTAAAATGTGATCCGTAAGTTGCTGCGCACGCGTGCGTATTCTTAAACATAAACATTTTTTAAGGATCTACATTACTGTACCCTATGTGTATATTTGGGCTGTATTGTACATTAATATGTCCCTGCTGCTGCCCGCTCCGTCATATAGACACAATGATAGTGGGCTTCCCTTGACGACTCATAGGCTGGCAATGATTGCCTGGCTGTGGGGCAACTTAAATATTTTAAATTTTAGGTTTGATAATGTAATGACTTATGCTAAACCAGCTAAAAAACCAGAAGAGCATAAAATGGAAAATATTTTTTTGCACATTTGAACCATTTGAAGAACATCATTAATGATATGTATTGTCCAAGCATGAAGTTTCGGTTCTATTGTTTGCATTAACATGTGGTAATTTATGCGACCCTTTTTATGTGTAGCGTTTTCTTTCATTTGTTTCGATTTTAAAATGGAACATTAGTGACACGTACTAGTTTTTGTTCTGTTGTCATTCGTACAATCCTAGGTTTACAACTCAAGTGTGATTTAGTGTTGTCTCTGACACACTTAACAATGTCTGTACCCTGTTTATATCGTTTTCAAAAGCAATCAGCGGTAAAGCTCAACATGCCGTTAACCTGCAAGCCTTCATTTATATCATGTTTCCTAACCAGGACATTTGTTCTTTAATACGCGACATGTGGCAACCATTAATTTTGACAAATTATACCCTAGCAGGTTTCTGCACCAAGAATTGAAAGCGTTCTTTGTCTTGCGTTTTGTTACCGGGCTTTTTCTGAGATTGGTTGATCGATCAATCGGCCATTATGTGCAATATTGATTGCTGGTCGTACAAGGTATTGTGCACGCACAAGCTCTTACGAAATTAATATCTGATATTCAAATCATTCTTAGATGTTAAAAATTCAATTGCTTATAAATAACCAAATAATGATCCATGTTGGCTTAAGCTGCATTATTGCAGTTTTATAAAACATTTAATTTCAAATTGCATTATTGCACTTTTATAAAACATTTCATTTCAAACCCATCGTTTGTCTTCCAGATTTGCAAAATTTCTTTTGAAATGTGCTTATATGTGAGCCTGTAAATGATAGCAAACGTACATAGGGATGTAAGGGAATGAGGGTGGGTCTACAGAATTTACTGTAAAAATCACAATCTTATGACGACATAATATTTTAACGGTCTCTTATTGTTAAAGTGCTTACTTAAAGAGAAGGATCCCGAGTTTCACAGAATTTGCTTCTTTGTAACGGAAGAATCTGACAGCATCTTGAGATCCCTAAGGCGTTATGTTGTTCTTGACATTTTATTGTATACGACGTTTGCCAGAAGCTGCCAAAGACTCATTTACGAAAGTTGAAGGTAATTCAGCAGCAGTGTTCCACTTGGTCAATTTCCTTTTTTATTTCTTTTGCTAATAGGTCGATAACTAGATTTCCCTCATGAGATTCAGCAATATTCCAAAATGTCTAGCTGCATCCCAGACCTGCATACTGTTGATAAGGGTGCGACATTTTTGTAACCCATTCAACTATTTGTGATTTCACCATTGCAGTGCCACGACTGCTAAAGCCCTGTAGGAAACAAGCGTGCCTATTTTTCATCTCATGTGCAACATACTCCGCTGGGATGTGATGCACGCAGTTACGGATGATGATAGCCGTTGTTAAAGGGAAAGCTTCCTTCACGTGATATTGTTATTGTCTATGTCGGTGAACCTTCAATCTGCACACGCACTGCAATACATCGGAAGGGAAAATTGGTTTGTGGCCAAGCCAGCCATGCAAGGACCCTAACTGAATTCTTTAAAATAAGAGACCAAACACTACGCTGGATGAAAATATCACGGATGGATAGAACACAAAGCTGTGGGGGATGGAATCACTTGATCCAACTGGCATCTATCCCCTAGAGAAAACTCCAACAAAAATTCAGACTCTGTAAAATCACTTTGCCCGATACATTGGGCCTGTCTAGAACATTTAGATATGCCTTACATTATGCCCTGCTGCAAACGTGCACAATATATTTCTGTGCATTGGAAGGAAAAAAGCCAATGACCATGTTATGGATTTTTGGAAATGACAATTAAAGAAATTATCACTATTCGCATTGGCTTTTTCAGGCGCTGACTTTGAATGTATGAACTGTAGGACTTCGGTCTTATTTCTGTATTATAATAATCATTATTGGAAAAATTGTGGTGGTAATTTTGGAGGTTGAACCATTTTTCTATCAAAGTTCATATTCGAATTTTAACTATGCTTGTCTGGTATAATGGAATGACGCCTGTTCTACAATTTTGTTGATGTTACATAAGGTAAACTGGAAATGTATATTTACCTTATTGTGATGCAGTTAACAGCAAGCAATCGCTGCCAGCCAACGATCCGTTAGGAGAAGCCCACTTTCTCATCGTGTCTATAGCAGAGCAGGCTGCATCATGCAGGACATACTATTGCACATGTACATGTGTACATGCACATTAATGCGGAATATCTAATTTGGTGGTGCTTAATTATGCAACGTAATAATATTCAAGGTGATATTACGCTGTCCGAATTTGAGTGTTATTCAATTCAATTTAATACAACCGCAGTCAGCACCTGATATGACATGTGGTGGGTTGATTTTACCCATGTACAAAAATGTTGCGATCAAAGAATAAGGAAAAATGAAGGTATGACATACAAAGAATGTACAGGAAAATTGCAGCAAGGGAAATTGATAAGCAAAAATAAAACATTTGAAATACATAAAATGCACAATATAATCGATTTGAGGTCCACCTTTTTCGTTGATCAAATCTCTACTTTTTTGCCATTATCTTTAACCACACATTTCAATAAGACTTTTTTCGTTCATTTCCACTGCTTTATCTTTTGAAAAAAATTCCAGTAATACCATTTTTGTGCTGTGAGGAAACTGATCCTGAATTGTGGTAATCCTTTCGCATGACGGCCGTTTCTGTCGACACGCGTTAAGCCGTACAATAATAAATTATTGATTTGCCCCACATTTTCGTGGGACAATGCTTTACAAAAGCTCTTTTTGCAACGCTGGATTTCTTAGTTCTTGGTGAACGTATTTGAAAATTACGAGGGTTTAGAAAACACTAACCGGGTATAAATAATTAAGTAGACTTCCGATGTACAGGAGGCTTCATTGAAGTCCAACTCAAGAGAGGATATCGTTCCATCTTTATTTTTCACTAATTAAAGAACAAATTTTTTATATAGTATTTCGGTACTTTGCATAGCATAGCACTACCATCGCCTGACACGCAGTGATAACCATGCTTCATGAAAAGAATACTTATGGATAATTTCAATGGAAGCTTCCTTTATTACTGACTTTAGTATTGTAGGACATGTATGCTCTGGCATGATTGTCTTCACATTTTCATGACGTTTCAAAGCTTGCAGGGATTTGTTTGCAACCATTATCTTTATTTAGGTGATTTTTTCACAAAGATGCTGTTCTCAAAGTAGATTTTACATGCTAGGTAGATACAGATAACTAAGACCTATAACAAGCTTGCAATGTTTTTGGAAATTGGGATTTTTTCATCATATGTCGCTATTAAATATACATTGTGGTTTTGGTGAATTTCCCCAGGAAATAGACCTCTCCACTTGTTTGATATAACCTCACATTGCAGGCCAATGGTTTTCTGGTCCACCGAATAAGCATATTTTATTATTTTTTTTATAAGAGAGCCTTGTTGATTCGTGGCCTGCTGATTCGATTTCATACTGCTGCATGTCATGTTTTGAGCTTGGTTTGGGTTATTCGTAATTCAATCTCGTCTCATCCATGGAGCACGTTTTCTCATTCACATCCCAAGAGATAATGCTTGTTTTTTATGCGTCATATCAGTATTCAGTAGTGCTGATGTTGAATTTGAACGCTATGAAACTTTTTGTATAAAAAAGACCAATTACTTCTTTTAGTACGCGAACGCGTTTTTCATACTAAACAATATTAAACTAACAACTTAATTTTTCAAGCATTTTTTTCATACATGTGTACTGTATAACCTTTATAGAATATTCATGTATTCACCCTAAAAACTCCTTTTACTGTACGACTTAGAAAATGTTTCTTAAACTCATGCATTGTCTTACACATTTAAAATTGTTTCATTTGATGCACTACTTGATATAAATTAACAATACAACCATTGCGTGGACAATTAACATGTGCGAGTTTATTACACAACTTACATAAATATTAGGACAATATTGATAAACTAGTTCATATTCAGAGATAAGATGTATGCTAAATCTTATTAAGTAGTTCAAAATCAATTTTCACAAATTCGTGTAAGTTTCAAACAGTCAATTAACACGGAAAATGTATTGCTTCTTTCTGGGAGTTCATTACTAAACAGACTTACTATTTACTTGTGGAAAAACACCAGGTTTATGAAACACACATGTTTACCATTTCAAATGTCCCTGAAAAAATCCTTATGATATTTTAAGGAGTATCGATCGATGGATCACATTGCATTACTCTTGACTATATTTCATTGGAGAGAGTCTTGTGAATATTGCTTGAAACTAGATTTGCCGTGGCAGACAGCTCGATGATATTTAACGTCAGGCAATATAGGATCATCAGTATTTTGCCGAGGCGAGACCACTTGCCATAACGTATTTGATTTTAAATAATCTTCGTAGGTAAACGAATAAATCATAGGCACTATGAAAATCACGTTCTCAAGTGCGAAATATTGAGGTACTACTAGAGTTAATTGAATTCATCCCCATAGAAACGTTGATAGACTTTGTGTAACATTATGCAGCACTTAGATAGTGAACAATTTGCACGCCTTTTGGAACATTCATATATATGTGTTTCAACTGTTTTTTTAGTAAGTTGATTAGATCATTCGAGGAGAAAGGTTCCATCGTACTCCCTAATCATATTTACTGTGCATAATAAAAAATTAATTGTGCGCTCAAACGCCTCTATTAAAACTTAATACATTATTTTCACTTTAAGAGCTGCACAATTATACTTTTATTGGCAAGAGAAACCAGTTAATGCGAAGAGCGCTCTGGTGCATCACCAGTTAAATTGCGATCTAAAGTAATGTTAAAAGAGATTCATTTTTTATGTCCAGATATTGTAAGTTTTGCTTACAATGTATATTTAAGTTCAGGTTGTGACATATAGCTGAATAGAAATAGCAGTAATTTTCAAAGTGATTTATGATTGATAATTTTAGTAAACAAGGAATCTGAAATCTGTCTCAAATTCTGCATTTAATCGATACGAAACTAATTACAAAATCTGCTGCCGGGACCACACTTGGAGCCCTTGCCATTAATCCACCTTGGCACGAATAGGGAAGTAAGCTTGCCCCAAAGTAGATATTTGAAATCGTCACTCTCTCCAACCTAATTAACCTCTTAAAACCTTGTTAAATTGCATTAGATAGCGCGAGCCCTGGGGGATGACTTCCAAATGAAATAGTATTGCATGAAAAGGACTTTAGGAGGAAACATCAACATCTAAATTTGCTTCAGTGAAGTCTTGTCATTTGCTGTAATAGCTAGGGGAAATAAGCTCGTGCAATTCTCAGAATGGCAGATAGCGTAGTGGACTTCTGTGACAACTTTCATTTTAGGTCGCCTGTGCAAATGATTACGGTTGTTTACACAGAAGATGATTTCAAATGAGAATTACTGTACTTATACACGCAGAACTTTTCTTGATATCCAATATCCCACACGGTGTCTAGAGAATACATTTTGCGTGCTTTAATGTTGATATCAAATTAAAATTAATAGGATTTACTAATCAGGAAACCTACTAAGCAGACGTTGTTGTTTAAGACAGACTATTGATGATATATTCCCCGTAGGCTTTGCCATGGCAGATCAAACAATCTCATAATTTTTATGTCGTGGGTGCAGGTATTGACATACTGTCCCGAGATGAAAGTATCATATTAAGTACAGTTTGTCGACATGAAGGAGGCAGACTAGGTCAACGCCCATATCTGCTCGTAGATTTCGAAAAGAGTGAACACAGCTGTTTTTTCTTCTTTTTGAATGCTCGTTCTTCAAACACTTGGATGCTGCATGCCGTTTAATGGGACCCAAGTGATATAAGACGTGCTATTAAATATGTTGGAGATGATTAATGGAAATCAGAGAATTTGACGGGCCATTACCGAGATGTCCTCATATGCGCGTATAGGTCTGGGAATTATGCGTGTAATGATGGCGCAAAACCCATCATATTATTGCTGATTATGTGTTGCAAACAGTCCCTAGCGATAATGCAGAGGTTTCCTGGAGTGTCAACGCTGGGCGAGCAATCTAGCTTGAGAATGACGAAAAAAACATTTTTAAGGAAGGAAAATTAATCTTTATATACTTTAAAAATTTTACTTCAACTTCAGCACCAACTTTTATGCACTGAATGCAGCGCTAATAGGCACATGAATATAAATTGTACGCGCTTTATCGCAGTCTGAACGTTAGTGATTTGTTTTAGATTAGCTTATAAGAAAACTTTCAAACATTGTCATTCCAAGGTCGTAATTTTCAGGATTTTCATATCACATCCCAGTGATGAATAACCGAAAAACAAATTCGAGTTGTGATCAATTTTAATTTTTTAGCTAATTTACGAGCTGATCGATATACATGTATTTCAGCCTGTTAAAACATGGTTTCTCAAAACTTCAATATTTTCAAAACTAATTGCAAAATAATGATGGAATTTGACCCAATGTTTTCCAAAGCACTGAAAGCAGTAATGACGACATTATGCGTCATCATTTTTACACACCTCCAAGATGGTGGCGTGACACTTGAGCGCCCCCTACAATGCAAAAAATGCAATTATAGTGTACTTCGGAATACGCCCTGCTCCACCATCAATAGACGCAATGGAAAAGTAGGCTTCTCCAAACGGTTCATCAGCTGGCAGTGATTGCCTGACGATTAGGAATCACATAACGAAATTACGGTTTGGATTTGTCCACACAATCAACATAAACACAAAACACACAAATCCATGACATTTGAACCCTAGTAAATCACCAAAAGAAAAGGTCAAATTGCGAAAGCTACATGTATATAAAAGCAAAAATTTGTGCTCAGTTGCGAGTTCTTAGTCTGAAATCAAATTCGGTTATTGGGAAGATGTAAGATTGTTAAAAATTAAATCCAGGTAAATTCACGTTTCTGTTTATCATGCATGTACTCAATTAAGCTTCTCAATTTGCTGGCAGGTTTTAGAAAATACGTTTAGTCATTAGGCAGCGCAACCCCAGGCGTAAAAGCCCTTTTAATTTGTTACACGGTTTCGAGAGAATATTTTTTTATCAAGATGGGCATTAACGTCTTAGCTAATTTAATGCCTACCAGTATCACGTCGCTTTTGGCAAAAAAAATTCTCTTCGAAAACTGGCACAGTTTAATTACTCCGGGATTCGCACTAATGATTGACTCGATGGGTTGTGGGCATTGTTGCAACTGCCAAGGCGGCAGATAAATGATTTGGCTCGTTAGCCAGCATTGTTCCTATCTGGCTTTGCATAAAGTATCTAGATGCTCTGTGTGTTCAGGACGAGTGCAAAAAGAATTCAAGTTCAGTGGTAGTCCTGGATGCTGGATGAAGAATGTGTCGAGAAAGGCGAATGAAAAAAAGCAATTACAACCCGGGAAGCCAGAGTGGATGATGCATTCACTTCCGAGTGGAAACCAGTAAACACGTCAACGTGAAAAACACCATCAATAATGCTCGGCTGATCACTTAATTTAAGGCAAACCGTGGAATACTCAACTTGGGAAATTACTGGAAAAACAAATTGCTATCTCTATTCGCAGCTCACTGCGCCCGCTCTTATGGCGCGTTCCACGCTGTGCTTAATGTTAATTTGGTTATAAAAAATAATCATAATTTTATAAGTCACCGTGAACATAAAAAGCAACGTACTTTCATTGCAACGACCGTATAAATTTGCTTTCAAGTTATTGCTGAAGGGGCCTGGATTATTTGTAGTCCAGACCACTCATAAACTCTTAAATGAAAAAAGCTGCAGGGTTTAAGATGCACTTGAATTTGATATACCGTACTGCAGCACTCACCATATTTTTCCATGTCCAAATGTGCACTAAATACAGTAGTTTAAACTACTTACTTGGTACACCAAAATGGCACCCTTGTTAGTTGTCGCAATTTATTCCTTTCATGTTTTTGTCATTTTCCCGTTTTGCTTTTTCGCCGCTTTGCATTTTTTTAGCTGCCCAACAGGCAGGCAATCACTGCCAGCCTAAGAGCCGTTAGGAGAAGCCTACTTTATAATTGTACCTGCGGTTGAGCAGAGCAATGTAATGTTGAACCAACTTGCAAAAGTCTTACTTTTCCTTACTTGATCTATTTAAATGTAATATGGGTGGCTTCACTATCATCTATTGTAATTGGTGGAGAAAATGGAAAAAGGAAATGTAAGGTAAAGGATTGACCTCTGGATTCAACTTAACTAATCCGAAATTTGCGCATTTCAGTGTTAGCTTAGCTATCATACACCGACTACCCAAGCGTGTAATTGCCATTTGGCTAATTTGATCCCATCTTTTCGAGGATTATACGTGTACTTACTTTATGGTTTTTAAGCTTATCAAGTGCAGTGTATCGAAATGTCTCGGTCGTGCTGCCAGTCACTGTCAATTAACGCCAGCTTCCAGGGCGGATGACGACGGAATAGATGCCAATTGTGCTCTAGGTAATCTCCTAAAAGTTTTCCGTGTTAATGAATTTGTAATCGCAAGTAAGTTTAAGCAATCCCATAAGCCTGCCACAAATGTAAATTAAACGCCCACTGCGCTGTCATGCGAAATTGTTGCTCTCCAACTCCAAGTGACACTGAGATTGTGCATTGGTATATTATTAGTTATTGTCCTTAAGTGTGATTAAGGGAATCTTATCCATGGGACTCTAGATTTCTCACCTACCATAGCTCTTCTTGGTTGAAGTGTTCATACCATGCTAAAACCTATATATAGTACATGTAGTTCATCCAAATGGCAAACTTGATCTCGTACATGTCAAATGATTCTGTGGACGATAAAATTGTCAAGATTTTCCAACTGGAGTCAACGCTAGGTTTTGAAAAGCGTAGTTAGTATTTTAATAATCAAATCAAGGAATTATACCAAAATTAGGGAATTTTTTAGACTGCAAGCCATCTGAAAGAGCAAATTGTGATAATTTAGAATGTGCTTGATATAGACATTTACATTGTAAGTGGTTTGCTGTGGACCTGACATTGTCACAAGATACGGTTCTAATTATTTAAATGTTTCTATCCGAATATTCTCAAAACATGTTAGTCTCTTTACGAGTTATCCCATTCGATTGACTTCTCATAAATTCGAATTTGCGCTATACACGGCATCAATAAACATGCCCAGGCCGGTTTGGTAATGTGTTAGAAGGATGATAATTCACCCAGTTCTTTGTTTACATATTTTAGTTATAACGAATGGAAGAAAGAAAAGTTGCAATTTTTTTCCCAGAACTTTAAATGGGAAACTGTTAGCACTGTGCATATTACATGCTTGATTCAAATCCATTAGCGTTGTTGCTAAGCTACCATGCGACTATGTATTGTGTACATTTGTACTCGCATGCACTCGCACAATCCCATGCCAAATAAAGGACATTCCTGAAGATGTTAAATTGCACGTGCTGCTGCTCTGCATAAAATAAAAAATGCATCCTCGAGCCTCTGATGACTCCGAAAACTGGATGGAAGAAGTGCATTAAAGTATTCCCTTTTCCTAACTTTCTCGCCGAGCTCTTCATTGATTTTAGATGACGTCTTCTGTGACGTCAATGGAAATCAGGTTTTTGTCATGGGACAATTATTAATAGTTCAAGCTTGGTCGAATAAACCTTCTCTACGAATTATGTACTTCATAAACCTGATAATATACATGTATGTGCGGGCCCACTAAATCAACATGGCAATGTATACAAATATACCAGAATTCCAGGCATATAAAGCTATCGTCTAGCTCGTATTTGTCTGTACTGCTAATAATTATTATAAAAATAATTTAAAATAAGTTGCTTAAAGCTGAACGTTGATTTTGTTGTCATCACCATAAATTACCATCTCTCTGCAATCTATTTATTCCTCACCTTTTAGTGACTATCTGAAGCATCTTATTGGACTAGTTCAGATTTATGCAATTTATTCCATTTGTGTCAACAGCTTGAAATTATTCCATCAGATCTGTTTACACTCCTCAGACACCATAGTAGCATAGTGACTGCCTGCTGACACTTTTACTAGTCTAGAGAATAATAACATCGTGTTGATGTAAATGCTCACATTTTCTGGAATTATCGGGCGACTTTGGCATATCCCTTGAATATGAAGATTTTAAAACTTGTCTGATAACTACATGCGCGCTATCGTATTTTAGTTGCGAGTTAGTCTTTTAAATAAGTGAATTTGCAGTTACGCTCGTATTTATGAATTTACAAAAATTGCCTTGAAATATGATCCTTTACCAAATATGTGCAAGTAAATGCACGCCCAAAGACTTCTATATGATTTATCCCTCATGGGCAAAACAAAAGTTATAGAATTTGTTACTGGCTAAATTCATGCTTTGTCAGCTAGAAGCGATCTTTTATATTTTTCCCAGCTGATGTTTTATACATGAAGTTTCAGAGGATTTTCGCAAAGCTGCCACCGTCAGCATTTTCTAAGCGGGAAGTGGCCCTTGCACGAGATTTCATTAAATCTTATGAAGATCAAATAATTCATACTATATCCTGATGACTTCATTTTGTGCGAGTCAACAGTAGCAGAGAATATTTAGAAAACTAATACATCATTAGAATTGGCTGCACGTTTTAAGGTGAAATAGCACGATATTACTAACGACCCTTTATTGTGTGTCAGCTAATATTACATTTTAATTAATGTGAAACGAGTATGGTAGTGTATACGGCGGTGCACGGAACTTCGGATTGTGTCATACTCCGCCATTGACAAAATGAGAAAGAGGGCTTCACCTGACAGCTTGCTAGCTGACAGTGATTACCTGGCGGTCAAGGAACAGCTAAATCAGAAACTACATTTCGAACTTAGGTTTGGTTAGATTACGTGAGATCAGGTTTGGCACAAAAGTTAAATCAACAAACAAAATGATCAAAACAAAAAAGCAAACAAACGACAACAAAAACATTGCACTGCATATTAAACACATTGGGTTGGAATATCCGTAATATGTGCACATTTGAAGTGATGACTTCAGAATATCCATAATTTTTTTTTAATACTAGTTGTATTGAATTTTTGGTTAGTTCTCATATTTCAGTGAAAATGTCTTGCGAAGCTGGCCCCACAAAACAAACTGATCCTAAAGTCAAAGTGTCGCTTATCGATTAGAGATTCCTGTTTTTAGTTGTTGAATGGAAAATGGCTGACGCCTCGAGCTGAAGCGCCTCCAATGTTTTTTTTTTGTTGAGCTCCTTCCTCTCACCAGTGGCGCTGTATGCAAAATACTGGACTTAGTCAATCGCAAACAGGCGATTGGATTCTATTGGTCGGCGCTTTCATCTCAGTTCCATCACTTCGTGGTTCTACTATAGTAAAGTTGGAGCAAGCGGCAGAAATAAGACCATCGCTTCAGCTTGTTATGTGTGGCCAGCTTTAGCCGTTGCATTATTTATATCTAATGATGGAAAACAACATGTTGGCATTTTAATTCATGTGTGCTGTTTTTGCATTTGACAATTCCCTTGAATCCTAATGAAGTACGGGGAGCCCAATTGAGAGCGTATTATACATTATGTAAATTTCGTAGGCGCTTCTTTCCTTGGTGCTGTTCCACCACAGTGTGTATGGTTGACCTGGTCGACATCCTTCACTCGAGCTTGAACAATTTGGTCGTTTTCCGGAGCAATGCCTTTGCGGAGTTTTGCAGACATTCATGTAGATTTAAGTAGAAAAGATAGTGTGGCCATTGCACCGTGACTTCTTCCTTCTAGCTGTCATCGAATGCCCTTATGTTCTTCCTGTATAGTTTCCGCACGCATCAATAACTGTACTTCTTGGCTTATCCTTCTGCAGCCATGGCCATTGGCAGTGCTCGTCATACGGTATTACTGCAGATTTGGAATCAACTTTCTAAATCGCATGCTTTTACCAAAGCCTATACAGTAATAGCACTGATGAAATATGTCGTTTTCTGGATGTGGTACCCATGTGCTTATGCCTGGAAAGGCATTGGGGACTATCACATTTTATTTACAATATTTGAGTTCTCCTTATTACAGCAATTCATATACAGTATTTGATGGGCAAATTTGAATGTTTCATTAAGCCTGTTATGCAAGGTTTCTTTGAAGGTGTTTGAGGTTCTACAAGTAGTACGTCCTATTTGTGTTCATCCCATTACAATAGAGTTTGAATGTGTTGGGACGACCACAACCACTTAAAATTAGCAGATTCAGTGACGTATTGTACTTCATGACAGATCTTCAAAACGTTGGGGAATTTGTTTTTTTCGCTATTTATTTGAAGACTGGACAGCGAATTCTGTGAACTAAAAAGCGAAATATAATGAAATATGACCATAGAAATCACCAGCTGCACAAAGCTATGGAAGTGAACGCAAAATGACTGACAATTCAAGGTTTTATAAAAAAAGGAATATAATAAAACAGAAAAATCGATACTTTTTGGACGTTCCCCCCATTTCTTGACATGTTTCATATATGCTTCTCAAGCATGGAATGGAGATATGACCGGGTTGCTTGTTATCCACTCAGAAATGTAGCTTAGATTCCTGTAAGTCATTTTAAGGCAATGAGCTCTTCTGGGCTTAACAAAGAAAATAGGGCATGACTTTAGAAGTCTATCGATTTAGTCGGAATTGATGAAACTGATATCGAGTTGATCACTCACATGTGGCACTCAAAGATAGTTTAAAAATGGGTGACATTTCCTACCAGAAAATTATCCCAGTTGTGAGTATAATGTCCAATTCATCAGTTCATCAGTACTTATGACATACATTGTATATTCTGCAAATTGCCTGATTGGGATTAAGCTTAAATAATCGAAAAATGTTCCCCACTATCTTCAGCTGTTACAATGTATGTTAAACCCAAATATTAATGCCCTTATTAACGCTACTTTTAATTTTATTAATGTTCTCCCTAACCAATACTAACGTCATTGAACGCCAAAGGCCAACAGCACCAATTGACGTTGCCTTGCATGATGGCAGTATTATCGCGTTTGATTTTGATATTGAAGCTGACGATATTGTAATCATTTAATCGAAATACAGCAATTAAGGTAAAATGTGATCTCATTTACTTAGATAGGCCCTACTATAAACTCATTTATGGCCTTGTAATATGTGGTGTTCGCATGCAATTGCTGTATTGCTCCTTGGGGTTTGATAATGCAGGGCTCTATGAAGCAAGTATTTATCTAATTGGTAGAGACGTATCTATAAAAATCACACAACGTGCGTGTGCGAAAGGGAAATAAGACCATAACATGCTGTAAACATTTTATTTAACATATGCGTGACATTTGCTGGCCACAATGGGGTTGAAAGGCAACGGAATATCGACCAAGTTCTCGATGAATGCAGTTTTCATGCAAACGCCAAAGAATCAGTGCCTGATAATTATTCAGCACAGATATGACCAGATCTTGCCATTAACTTCGTTGGAGTGCTTTTTGTGTCCTTGCAGCCATCGACCCGCTTCAAGAGCCAGATGGCAGGGCGATTGCTTGGAAGTTGCCATGTGTTTGATCAATAATCATGAAAATATATTTTGAGGTTGCCAGGTCTGTACAGCGTTTCATCATTTTGTTCCATCAAAAACCTCTCCAGCCATTTGAATACACAATTTCGAGACGGCAGAAGTAGGGTTTTATCACCAAAACTTTGATACTGTACAAAGGATGCAAGCGTGAGGAAACGTGTTCACCAAATGGAATGTTGACGTTGTTGCACATAATAATGTGCAGGGTGGTGCAGCTGCTAGATAAAAAAATTGCTGCGAGGCAGCAGATACTGTAGTAAAAGCAAGAAACGTATTGGTTCCTCAGTCTTTTGTCTGCCTTTGTGACACATATCTCTCTTATACATGTACTCCATTGCGTGTATCATATTCGTCAAAATCAATGGCATAGTTGTATGCAGTATATTTCGCAAATTTCTGCTAGGCTGTTAATAAATTTTAGTTGATAAATCAACATGCGGGGTAATACAGGATCATTGCTGATGTTGCAATGACTGATGTATTCCAATCATCTTCTGTATCTAGGCACCTCAAGCTAATGAAGCTTATGTAAACACTTTAAACTGGCTTATAATAAGATGCAGCGAAGCTCTGCCAGATCAAACGCCTTATTGTAAACTATGCTGCATTTGGTTGCGGAAAACTGATGCAAATGTTTTCGGTAGTTTTGCAACATGGCACCACCTGGTGACATTCCTTTAGATGTTGTGTAAACCCTCATGTAAAGTTATAATTTCAGTCTGCATGTTTGCATAGCCTATTATAAATTTACGAAGGAACATCACAATATTTATATTAGCTAAATAGATAATGGTTTTACTTGCAATTATTTTGTCTAAAATCGTTGTGACTTCATGAGTACATGCCATCGATTTAAGTTTAACAAGCATGTTTTTGTAGGTGTGATTTTCTTCACCACTAAATCACACAATGGGCCAAGTTATTGGAAAACATTTTCTTGTGTAGTTTTCATTCGACGGATTTACTAGCTTGACTGGAGGCTTGTTGACCCGCACAGGCGTTCTGAAGAACAATTCACATGTGCTGAGCACTTAACAAATTGTTTGCACGGGGTCACAATAACAAGCTGCTAGATTCCAATTTGAAATAAAACAGTGAGTGAAATGCTTTGAATCGCCACTGTTTACGTGCGTGCGAGGTGAATTGTTTTTGACATGGAAATCAATTAATGGATTTTCTGTGTGTTTATATTCTCAGGGCGTGCGTGTACTGGCATTCATCTTGGCTCATTCATGGAAATGCCCATTCCATACAATCAGAGTTATAACAAAAACGTGCCTCCGAATTTGCCGTTTAGAAATATATCATCGCACAGGTTAATCATTGTTTTGTTTCTATGCAAGCCCTGATTGATTGACGCTATTTTATCAAGACATGCATGCATTGGAAATATTACTGGTGAGCCATAGCAAGGCTTGAGCAAATGTAGAAAACAGTGGATTTTTGAATATAACAAAAATCGATCTTACACATACGAAATACGATAAAATAGAAGTACATTGTTGTTTAAATTCTTAATTGTAGTATTGCTGATTAGGTGTCAGCATTTACAAAAATGTATGGATTTATTCTTGTTGAATATTTGTTTTATCACACAGGCATGCTTGGAGCATGCCTTCTGTCCAGGACATGTCATGCTAGCAAAAAGTATTACTTTTGGTCCCAGCTGTAGCTAGATGTCTAAGCTTGGCTGAACACCAACACATTCTATGATTTTTAAGTTAAACGAAGCAGTAAGGCTCGTCACTCACTGTAATAATTTAGTAATCAGGTATGACACGTAGTATTTGCATTGCAAGTGCATTTACCATGTTTTTGTACAGGCGTGCATTTGATAGTTTCTTCAACACAATCATGATTAATAACCTAGACAGATTTTGGCAGACATCTCTCATCCTAGACGAAATTGTACTGTGGTGCTGTTCACAACTATTGTATCATCCATATATAATATCAGCTGAGAAACTGTGATTTGAGGTTGCTAAAGTTTCCTAGAAGATAAACTCGGTCGAAACCATGGGACTAGAGTGATGAAAATATGATTTAAGAGGCTCTTATAGTTCACCATTCCTGGTACAACGCATGCACTTTTTCAAGTGGCACGCAGTGCATTATAATGAGATGAGGTCGAAGTCTATTCTCATACATTTTATAAGCTGCATTTAATGAATGTTTTCTTGCAAGGGTAGTAATCTGCAAGGATGCCGTTGCATAATTATATTTTTCTTTCGTTGTAGGTAAGCTGATCGCACACATTGTGCCATTGTTATTTACATTGAACTAGCATCATTAGATACACATTTCTTGGTGAGTGCTTAGTGCATGTTTTCCACCAAATCCAAGGGCTCAATGCTTTCCAATTTAGGTCCCCCTCTATGCTTGCTCGAAATAAGCTGGTCCCTATTTGTTTTCTTAATGCGTGGCTGTCAAAATTGAAGACCCGTCCATTCTAGCCAGGAGAAAATATGGCAGAGCAAACATAGTTTATATTGAACAGCTTTTTTGATCCGATCCTCTGTTATGGCCGCTTATCATTTTTCTCCTCTGGAGTAGAGTTTCGCTCAAAACGAGATTGGGATGGAGACTGAGAACCGAGCTCGTTCAAAATATAAGCATAGGCGAATTTTTGTTTGCTTTGCATTAGAGGGCACATATTGGCAACTTATCATTGTCGTTTCATTGTATACACATCAGGCCCAGACCCCAATTTAAACTTTATTGACGCTGACCGCTAAAGTCGACAGGTTCTTATGGCACCATAGGGTTACGATCATTAGATGGAATCTATAGATCAGTATTCCATAGAGGTGGAGTTGATATACAGTGTATAAGACTCTTTCGTCATTAATAGTCGATGTAAGAACAAGAACTACATGTACGTTAGATTCTGAAGGGGATATTTATTATGTAGAATCTTCTATATTACGCACAGTCACATAGCATAATAAGTCAACTTTTATAAATTAATTCTACAATACATGCAACAAGCTCGGTGTGTACCGTTATGTCATGTAGCCTACCTCATATTTGACATGGTCTTACTGACATTTTCAGATTAGTACAGTTAGTAGTGTATGTTTGTTCAGTTATTTTTATATCGCTGCTAAATTTAAGTACGCATTTAAACATATCGTTTAAACGTCTTTGGCATTTTTTGAAGGTGTTAAGGTTTATATCACTTGTTTAATCGAACTCTTTCTGAAACAGCGCATCCTGCAAATTCATTGACTATTTTACCCAAAAGTTGTGCGGGTATTTCCTCTTTTGCTACAGTTGTTTTCGTTTCACTAATTGTCCTACTTAATCATGAAAATGGAGGGCTATGCTGCAGTATTTTTGCCTAATTTTTGCCCCTTAACTACGAGAAAGTTAGGTAGGTAGTGTTCGGTTAGGCTTGTTTAGGATGACAGAAAAACACAAAAATCATCGTGTATGCAGGAATTGCATGTGTTACCCTCATTTTATGGCTTCAGCTTTAAGAAAACTTAGCAGTTAATTTTTATAATACATGTGTTATGGCACTGAACGCCTGTTGGGAGCCGATATTGACGTTTAAAGTCAATAACAAGGTATTTTGTTAAGGCGGTTCTCATTTCGTCTTGTATTATGAAAACCAAGCTCTCAGATTTGTGGTATCGATTTCATGAGCGGAGTTTATAATGAGGGCTAGCCTAGCGGCTGCAAACTAAAAAATATGATTGTTGACTGAATGCTGCTTGCTTTTTATCTACACTGTGCAAGAAATGTGCGCACGATTTAAACTAAAGCATGCATTTTAATAGGCGATTTTAACTGCAGGCACTGTAGCACATGAAATGTACGCAAGTAGGCCCATCACCGCAAAATTCAACTGAAACAATTAGAACAAAATTCGATTTCCAATATTGCGCAAAATTCAACGTGCCTCGAATTCACCGTCTCGAAGGAAAAACTAAATTGTTTCATACTTTATAAATTAATGATTGTTTCATGAAAAGCTGCAGAAGCAGCCCTATACTCTGATGCACAATTTCTTAGTATGCAGCCTTTTGAATGGCAAGCGTTATTCATGCATGAGGTTTTAAGCCCTGCTTGTTTGGTCGACCTTGTTTGAACCAACTGCAAAATCAATTTAAAATCAATATCCATGACAAGCAAATAGAAAAGGAAGCGGGGAAAGCAAACTGTCTTTTCCATATGTAGGCTAGCATAATTTAATGTAAAATACACTTTACTATTGATAGGCTGTAAAGTTTTTACCAAGGAAGAATCAGATTGGAAAATGGATAAGAAATAAAACCTCGCACGACGTTGGGCAATTTGCAACCGACTCGTTCCATATCCAAACTGCTTTCATATGATTATTTTCGTCATCTTCATGTCTTGGTCCTAGGACACAAACATGAGCAGCATTGTAATACAGCATGTGGACTTTGTGATACAACGTAGCTTGTGTTCATTATGGGGAAACATTAATATGGCAGTTAGAAATGATTCAAATATTTTGGAATAGGTTTTTTGCATATGTGTATTGGCATAGGCGATGATTTCACTTCACGTGGACGGCATACAACGTCCATGTAGGTGTTGTGCATATCAGCATTGTTCCAAAGACTTTTCCTCTCACTTTTGCACCTCATTAAATTTAATTGGTAACAGATATTTTTGAGTTAGTTGTAATGATTAGCTAACGACAAACTTTCCGATATATTTATTTGGTGTTAAAATGTTTGATCTTATGCGGTCAGTTTAAGCTTTTCATCTCTTAGCACAGTTCCTTGAATTGCAGTGTGTACACTGTAGACGATGAAACTGCTAAGATTAACTTGCTGTTGTTATTTATGAAATTAGGCAATTTGTATCTGAGCGACTGAGCAAACGTCAGGCGAAAGTGCTTGTAAATGACGCTGTGAATACTAAATAGTGGTTTACAAGTTGATTGTCTGGTGGTCTGGTATACCATTACTCGATTAGTGAGATTTCATGTGAGTTTTTTATGGAATAAACAAGCAAGCAATGATTCTAAAAATACCACAGATGCCCTGCTCTAAATGTGCCAAAACATTGATATTTCAGCCCAACTTGTCTAGAATACGCGAGTAATACATGTTATAGCATTTGATTTTTTGTGTTTAACCTAATGTGTCCTATAATCTAATTAGTTTGATGCTAAACCGTTAGGCAATTACAGCCAGTTTGGCTGCCGCTAGGAGAAGCCCACTTCCGCATAGTGTCTATGGCGAATCGGGCATATATGTTCTGCATAAAGTGCAGTCGTGATGTCTTGAAAGGACTTAGCGACCACAAAATCGTTCAAATGCCAATGTTTAGGTTCATATGTTTAATGCAGTGATCGAGATGGATATAGAAAGTTCTGATAGTTCATGGACACACGAATGTTATGCTGCTTTCTGCTCACCAATGCCATCGAGGAACGCCAAAATGGCTGTCATGTCAAATGATTGAATGGGCGATTGAGTTGACGTAGGGCATGCGTGGGTTCGATGCACTATTTTTTGGTATCGATTTTCGATGCTGTTGCCATCTGACGCCCAGATTCTACAACAATGTTTGCAAATAGTCGATCATTAGGGCCTATTGCAGCGCTAGAACGAGTTCAGAATGAAGATTCTGAAGATGCCTGTTATCAGTTTTTGCTTACCTTAAACATCGTTTTCAAAACTTCAACGAACAAAAACAAATGCTCTTTTCTGTACTTTCGCATGATGTATTCGGGGAACGATACTGGGCAATGTCGTTTAATTTACAGACATGATGATGCTACTTGTAATACAAGGTATGATCTGGCTGTCTTATATGGCAACTAAGACAATACAATGTACATGTAAGACTAAGAGGAGAGTAAATATCGGTTGCATGGTCCTATTATTTCTAGACCTGTGATTGTCTGACTTGCTTCTGCAATTTATGCGAAAACGTTCCCAGCATCATTTGGATGACTACAGAGATTGGCAATAATCATAGGATGACCATCATTAGGAAATAATAGGCGAGGGATTCTGTATCGATTCAGAATGCACGAGTATGGCATCTACCAGAGTATGATCATTAGATGAGACGTGCCAACGCAAATGGGAAATTATGAATCTTACCAACGTACTGTTCAGCAGTCAAAGGGAACGAAATAAGGGAAAATTGCTTCTTCAGTCCACAATTGCCATACGTTATATTTGGACGTCCCACATGTACAATGTCCCAGATTCGTGGCTAGGAATGAAATATCATCCTTAAATGCGATTTTTTCCCCATTAGCGTTGCCATAGAATATTCTGTTACCATATGTTTTGCTTTTCCCATGGACGAGGTCGGTTCACAAATTATTTCGGACTTGCCTAACATATAAATTTACATGTCATGCAGTTTTATGTACATCAATCAGGGTGGCCACAGGTCAGGGAAGTCAGGGAAGTCAGGGAAGTCAGGGAAAAGTCAGGGAAAATAAACTTGGTCAGGGAAGTCAGGGACAAGTCAGGGAAAATAAACTTGGTCAGGGAAGTCAGGGATAAGTCAGGGAACTTTGTAAGTGGTCAGGGAAATTTTTCAC
>JAQFYZ010000911.1:0-30708 GCA_034695085.1 Cylindroiulus punctatus
ATTGTACGTAACTAGGCTAAATTAATCGCCAACAGGCGATTGGCCCCTATTGGTCAGCAGATTTGACCCAGTTCCATTACTTCGTATTTTTACTATATGAAAGTGGCTGACTGCAGCGCCACCAGTGGCGTTGCACACTCCCAATACGGTGTACATGGTACATGTCGTTATCAAAGCTTTGTGTGCACCAGTGCACGGATGCACGCTTTCTGCACTTCTTAATTACATTACTGTATATAGTTACCAGGGAGTCATAAGCATAATTGCGGCGTATTGCGAACAATTTTGAATGTTTTGAAGAGGATCACCAGATTTGAGATAGGTCAACATCAATAGCCCATTTTACACCCACACACATTCGGGCAACTCAGTGATGATAACGATGATACTCTAATTAAGAAAACCATTCCATCCATCACGAAATTGAATGAATTTTTTTTTTTAATTATCTCTACATTTGCATTTTTTTTATATTTCCAGGGTCTGAGTAGGCAGCCATGACGACGGACATTACTGTGGGGGTCCGCTGGGACCCCAACCAGGAACTGATGGTGGAGGATTACGACTACGACGGGGGCAATAGCTCCTCACGACTTTTCGAACGTTCCAGAATCAAAGCCTTAGCGGGTTAGTATTAAACCGTTGCAAATCTACAATATTATGAATGTTTTGTCGGAATTACTATGAACTTCCGGTTAGGCGTACAATCACAGGAATGACTGGTGCCTAGTTCAACAAAACTGTAACTTTCAAAAAAATTCAGGCAAGTTGGGATAATAGAGCTAAAGATATTTTTGAAAGAATACAAAAATGCACGGCAATTACATGTAGTTGCGGCCTGAGATTTTTTTTCTTTAAAATTCATCTGGCGTTCAGTCCAATTTTTACATGATAAGCAAGATACAGCATGCACTAAAATCATGTAACTTCTTGTTTAATTACAATATGATAAGACTCATCAACTTCGGCCATTTCAAAGAAAATGCACTTTTCAAACAAATGGCATTTTCTACTATGTATCATTGGAAAAAAATGACTCGACTGCGATTATTGACGATACATTGCATATGGTTAGCTTTGCAAGCTTGTGGCAAAAAATGAAACAGAATGCTTCCATACCAGCAATAAGTATTATTATTTACCACAGATTGAGTCAAAAACTGTGAAAAATAATAATTATTGTAATTACATACATGTAATTATTAGCCTTGACAGGATTAGCCTTTAGGGTCTAATTGAAACAAATCAAAACTTTCCATTGCAAGCAATGAAAGTGGCTGAACTTTCATATTCCGTTATAATCTTTTTGCTCAAACGATCAACTCTGAAATCTTTATCAACTTGTATCAGAATTCAAAGAATAGGTTTTCAATAACAACCTGTTATCGCTCGTGTGTTGTCATTTTTGTTACCAGAGATATGCCTGACAAATCAAAAAATGATAACCCGGTCGGTTTTATTGTCTGTGTCCTGTCTCATCTCTTTGATGTGACACTTGGAATTAGCCGCAATAGTCCAATAGAAGCACATTTTTATTTTTGAGAAGCGCATTTGGGAAGTAATGAAGGGCTGAAAGCGATAGTTTCATTTTTTTGAGTAAACTGCAAAAATGAATTCTACAGTCGTCAGACTCCTTAAAGAAAATGTGTAGAATGCCAAAACGTTTGTCACCGCTGACAGAAGACAGCAAATGTTTGTAATAGACATTCGAATATTATATATATAGACATTAGCTACATTGTCTACGCCACCAGGCTCTTTTACCCCTTCAAATATTGCCAAATGGAGCATGACAAGTGCTTTGGTCAAAGAATGGTGTCATTTCTAAATTAAGAGACTGCATCATTCTGATGTACATGTACATGTATTTTCATTTGCTTCTAATTTTTGTAAGGGTGTAATTTACACCAAGATAGCTTGACTTACATCAGAATGAGTAATTTGGTGTCTTTGGTGCCATGCGTCAATTATGTCCCTTGGAGTAGGGAGGGGTAGGGGTGTAACAGAAATGAGATGATGGTTTATGTGTGATCACAGAAAGCAGATGATGGTTTATGTGAGGGGGATAGGGGTCAGCAAGACAGTTCGACCGATTTTGTATGTATAAATGATGTACAGTATAAAATGATGCATAGCCAATTTCAATTTAGGGAATCCCCCACCCCTCTAATTTGCTTAGTTAAATTTTATGGTGATATTTTGCAAGACACCCTCATAATTTACACTGTATTCAAGGCTGACAGTATTTGGTATTTACATCTGTTGTTAAAATTACATTTAAACAAATTTGTATACCATGAGGGGTATTAAAATGTAAGCATTGTATAAATTGAGGATGTTCATTTACGACTAAACTCTGAAAAAGGACGTCCAGGGAGGGAGTGCCTAAAAGTTGACATTCACTGGACTTAATTTGTGCATGCGATCAATGATGGCAGGCCTTCCATTAATATTCTGTTAAGTTTGGTATCGTCAAGGAATGTTTGAACAAACAACGTGTAGGCCTCTGTATACATGTACATGTTTGTCCCAAGGCCAGCTGAAATCGCTTAAACGAAAGTGATACTTTTATTACGTTTTCATATGACCTAAGCTAGGACAGCAATAAATGCTGCTGCTAATGCCAGTGAATGAGTTCCATTTGCGTCAACTGGAATCCGTTCTGCTCGCAAATGCAAGGAATTAACGTTTAAATCACACGAAGTCGCGCCATGGTCGTTCTGTATGCTAACGTAACAAACTTGCAACGTCCTCCTTATCACAGCTTTGTGTATAGCTATTATGCAGGAATCAGAAATACTGCATGCCTAATGCATGCAGAAATATTGCATATGATCTGTAGTGCACGTGTTAGCCTAACATACACCTTCCATTCAAGATTTCGTTGTTTAACTATTCTGCCCTGGAGTTATACACTGTAACTGGTAGGATGATGTTACATGTACACTGTATATCACTTTTTACAAAACCGGTTTAAGCTCCAGTTGTGCCAGCACCAGAGCTTCAATTGTCATCGCACTTACAGGTGACACATGCTGCAGGTATGATGTGACTTGAAACTGGTTCACACCTCATTTTCTGGCACATGCATGTACGTGTACACTATGCATACATGTATAGTGTACTGGTTTTGAAATACAAACATCGAACGATTTCAGTGTGATACATGGTTAATGTAGCTATTTTTGCACATTTCCAGAATTAATGAATCTTTTATAATTGAATTGTTATAATTATAATTAAATTGTTAAATAGAAAGCATCATCAAAAAATATCATAGTGGATATGTTAGTGAAACAAAAACAGCGAGGTTGTTCAAATTTCAAACTGTTTGTGCATCTGGCACCATCTAATGGCAGGGTTAGAACTTCCTTAAAATTCAAAGTTGCTCGCATCCGCCACACCATTAACTGTCGTTATTTTGTCATAAATAAGGGTCAAGGAATATTAATGCGGTGCAATGCGAATAGGTTAGGATTATTCCGTTAAGAAAATGTACTAATAAGGTGGTGTAATCAAAGATATAATGAAAAAAATTACAGGCGGTGACACAAAATTGTAGAGGTGGACATAAAAATATATAATTACATATATTGCTCTATAGTCGATCAAAACGGTTTAAAATCTATTAAGAACGTTTAGTAGAAAGTTCGATTGAATAATTAATACTAAAGAGAATGTGCATTATATAGCGCAGTCATTAAATGAGTAAATTTATGCGAACATCTGCTAGAAACGCCAGGCTACAAGTGTAAATTGTGGTAAAACTTTTGGGGAGTTTTACGAACTTGCATTTTCGTAGCGAAAGTTGACCCTTATGAGCTTATACTACACATTAGCACAGGGCAACGATCGTTATTAAAAGTTAATGAAAAGCACGAACGTTTACGTCCGTTAATAGCACTAAGGTTAAATAACACAAGTTCAAATTATGTTGTGCAGTATATTACATGTACGTATGGATGGGACCATGCGCATTGATGCTGCTCTAACTTTTCTGGTTATTTCATTTCCAATTTACTTTTAAAATATATCAAACGCTACATTTCTTCAATTTTATACACTTTGAGGTGGCATCTGTGTTTTGCAGCCGTGCTTCAAAATCCTAGGATTATCACATCTTGATTTGAGAAATCAATAAATTACACCCTTAACTGATCCTCAAGTTATCCAACAGTTTTCTTCCAATGTTATGTACTGACGATCATACAGGATAGGCCTATCAATTTCCACTGCAGTGGTACAGTATTTTAAGCGGAAGTTGGCACGGTCACAACTGTTATATGAATAACATTTTTTCCATTACCACATCTTTCAATATGGAGTCAGCGTGGCCCAAATGAAAATATGAAAAACGAAAGTTAAATTTGACTATTCTGCCTTCAATAAGTAAGCGCCTTCTTTATCAGGGTTCCCCAGACAGAAGTTGTAAGAATAATAACCTGACATACAAAAATTGAATATTTTTATGTGTCGGTAATTTTTTTTACTATCAAATGAAACCAGCAATTCTGTGGAAGCGACCAATAATGAAATTGCAAATTTGAACAAAACTGATCTAAATTTGAATTTTTTAACAAAAAAAAATTCATGGCTGGTTCCTTAATAAAATTTGTGTTTATCTCATGTTTATAAACAATGAACAGTAAATATAGCAATTTTTACATTGCCAGATGTCATACTTTCGCATTTTTAATAATAATAATAATAATTTATTCCGCACATGGAGCAAAACTTACAAATATCCAGCCAAATTTGACACATTTAAATATCGCATACGAGCATCAAAAACTGCATGGTGCCGGCCATGACAATATCCTGGGGGAGTTTGTTCCAAAGTCGCCAAACTGTGGCCTGGAAATAGTGTCGGCGGGGGAATGTTTTTAAAACCTGGAAAAGTCATGCATGGAAATTGAATTTTTGGGGGAACCCTGGAATGCATTTTCGAAACGAAAGTTGACTCCTGCATTGGTCGGCCTGCCCAATGGCCCACCATTGGGTCAAAGCTGCGAGTGTGGGGCTATCAGTGTCTTCTGCAAAACATGCACTGACCCCCGGGCACCTCCTCCTCCACCTTCCCCTTTTGTTGCCCTCGGTGGCGAGTCCCTAAATCTATATGCCACGCGCGGATTTCGGGGAATCGACGTTACCAAAACGAACAGGAATTGCAGGAAGTCGAAGGGGTGGGGCACGTACGTCCGCGCTCTCCAAGCCAGGCTCCAACCTCTTTGGGCGCGTTTTTGGCCCCCGATCCCCGCTCGCCGTTTCTTGACCACCTTTGTTGCCAGTCGAACTATGTCACTGGGAGACCAGTTTTTGTGAATTCCGTCCGAAAGTGCTCTCGATTCTGCTCGGAGGCGCGCGGGTCATTTCTTGCACTGGCGTCTGCCCTTGCCGGAGTGCGAGAAAGTCAAGGTGCTCTCGAATGACACCTGTTGCGGGGTGACTCCTCCATCTTGGCGCCAGGATCGGAGCCGTCCAGGAATACTCTGGGAAGCACGAATGGAAATCATTATCAAGAACCTGCAAGGTGAGGTTTTGCTGCGAGGACCAGTCCTCGATGGGCTGCGTCCCGGTGCCATCCCAAGTACAGTAGAACCTGTCTATGTCAATCTATGGGCATCACGTATCGGCTTAAACAGGTTATTGGCTTAGGCATGGACATTATTCCAGCATGGGGACGTGCTCGGGACCTGCTGCTGATATTTGGTTATGGAGGTTATAAGTTTACACAGTATAAGTTAAGACAGGTTCTACTGTAGTGCGAATGGACCGGGGACGTCTTTCTCAACTACCATCCCTATTGAAAAACATATTCTGCATACTCTGCAGACCTCTGCAACAACTTGATATGTTTTCCTGCAGAAATATTTATGCAGAGGTTCAACTGCATAACTATTTCTGCAGAATATTTTCTAACATTTTCGTATTAAAAAAAATTGCAACCACTGGGAGTCGAACCAGGGGTCAATTGTTTGACGGCTTGGTGCCTTAACCATAGTGCCACTCAGATAGTTGTAGGAAAACAGCTCTGGTTGGCTCTTATCTCGATTGCTTGGTATCTGAGGCACTGGTAATTGAAAAGCCATAATTGCATTGCCTATTTATTTGAATATGTATATATACAGTACATGGATGTACCTGTAGATACCATTTATTCTTTAAACAATTTTTGTGCCCAAATTTTTTCAGGTCCAAATTTTATCTGCTGAATTTTTGTGCACCAATTTTTTCTGCAAAAAAAGTATCAATTTCTGCAGAATTATTTCAGGTTAATTTTTTTATGCTGAATTCTGCACGTATTTTCCAATGGGGGTGTTACCCTGAAAATAAGACAAAATGATCTTGCTTTAGGGGCTGTCTTGTTTTTTCATGTACAACTATTTTCAGCGGGCACAGAAAGTATGGAAATGGTGTAATAATTGCTGTTCACGAGTAAATGAAAAGGAGTAAATGTTATAATGTTGTTATAATGCATAGCTTATGTATAAACTGTTGGGAAAGAAGTCAGTGTTCCGCCTTTTGAAACCCTTATTCTATTTTTCGGTTGTTACATAAGCTGCATAATATAACAGATGCACTTTAAAACATGTGCTCCTTCTCATTTACTCGTGACCAGCAATTATTACACTGTTGCCATACTTTTTGTGCCTACTGCACATGTCATGTACATCAATCTGCATTTAAAAATGTATTCATGTACAAAAATGTTGACAGATAAGAATGATGGTCCACACAAAAACGACCTATCGTCTATCTACCTAGATTGCGTCTATCTGACTGATTATCTTACTAGGTCTTATTTACGGGGTAGGGCTGCCCCTCAGTGAGAGCTTTCTGAAAAATCATCCGAGGTCTTATTTTCGGGGAAGTACAGTAAACGGTTGTCTATTATACCCCGTTCACGCAGTGCACCCAAACGAATTTATCAACCAATTGAGTTGAGAATCCGTGGCTGGTTTCCGAAATTAGAAATGCATAATTTCGGATTTAAAAATTGATTCATGAATGACTGATGTATATTCCAACATGAATTTCTTCAATCCATTTGATTTTTTTTGTTATATGGGGTCCTTTTCAAAAACGACAGTAAACTAGAATGATGTCCTCCTGTCTCTAATGAAGGAGGACCATAACTTGGTTTGATACTTTCAGAAAATGAGGACGTCCCATGTACCATTGAAAAGTGGACCATCGCCACATGTGATGTTGGTACTCTTTTTCAATAACTTCTGTCACATGGTATACTTTACCACACGTGTTAATACTGAAATCTAAAAGCAAGGGTCCACATAGGTTCGATAACTGGTAGAGGAAACTGGTTTGAATGTTGATTTTGCTTGAAAATTGGAAAACCTAGCTGTTGATCTGCTCGTTGAGGGCTGCGGGATCCCTTTGGACTCCAAATAAGTTAAGAGAAATCAACCTAATGCTATCAACTTGAGGGGGATCACCAACTGTAGAAACCTGGTGATGGTCGGAGGGAGGTTTTTTTATTAAAACTTTGGATTAAAAAAGTTTTGTATATAGTAATAATTCGCCTTTCTTTTTATATTAATCGCTTCGTTATTATGAGCAAAAATTCATAATTTCAGATGTAATTTCTGAGTGGCTCGCACAATTCTAGAAATGATCATTGATGTCACTGACACTTATTGACACGAAAAACAACTTATATGGCCGACAGCAAAAAACAGTTTAATAATTTTAAAGCAAGATTAGGCGAAGTATAGAATGGGCTTGCTTCCCAAATATAAATGACAAATTCAGTTGTGGAGTCCTAACATTTTGTTGCAGAGTGTAAATGTATAGAATATGTCTTGAATGTCTTGTACTGCAATTAGGCAAGGCAAATTCAGGAAGTGTTCTGGAATGGGATCATATTTTTCACGTGGGTCTTGTGTTTCCGCGTTATTTAGGGCATACTTTCAGTGATAAATAATCTCTCTTCATGAAAGTCTGTAGCTCTCCGAACCATGCTGAAAATAGAACTGCTATGCCAGTATGTGCTGATATCCGCTGCAATCGATTTTCTGATCCTCGCCATATTCATACTGTGTTTTGTCATTTCAGATGAGCGAGAGACCGTTCAGAAGAAAACCTTCACCAAATGGGTGAATTCACATCTAGTCCGTGTGTCGCATCGCATTTCAGATCTTTATACAGATTTAAGGGACGGCAAGATGCTTATAAAACTCCTGGAAGTTCTTTCTGGAGAGCGACTGGTAAGCTTCATGATGTTGACCTTAGCTCCAGTAAGCTGTTTCATTCTGTGCATAATTGTAGTCCCAAGATATCGGATTAACTAAAAGATTACAAGCTGTAGTACTTATTTTTTATACCCATTGGTCAGACACAAAATTCAGTCGACTTTAACAGAAACGAGTTAAATAGCTGACAGCAACATCGATTTCACTATCATAATTACAAAAAATATTGCTAATGTGTGCACATGCATGTCTGAAAGTGACACATTTTCTCATATTTTGGATTGACGAATTAAATGTCTTTGTTGATTTCGAGTTCGGGCAAAAAAAAATGGTTAGAAGCATGTTCGTTGAAGCAACATCAAGCAAACTATTGCTGTTATTCCTTGGAAATAAAATTCAAAAAGTGTATACTAGCACACTGTATGCTACTATATATACAAGCACATTACACGTTTGCATGCCATCCAATTGCACCAGGACGTCAGGGTTCCTTTTCTCTCTTTTTCCAATATTTCTAAACTGAGAAGCCATGCATACATTTGGTTTGGCTTCAGCTGTTGATTTTTTTCTTGCACAAATTTTAATTAAACTAAGAAATAGAAACCATACCTTGCCTCAGTTACTGGGTTGGACACAAAACAGGAACATCAGTAATCGCCTTTTTATTGTATTCACAGCCAAAGCCCACCAAGGGTAAAATGCGTATTCACTGCCTGGAAAATGTAGACAAAGCTCTGCAGTTCCTCAAAGATCAACGAGTTCACTTAGAAAACATGGGCTCCCACGATATAGTGGATGGAAGTTCCAGGTTGACGCTTGGCTTGATTTGGACCATCATCCTTCGTTTCCAGGTAAGTTTCCACCTGGAGTACTGTGCACTTAATTTCAACTTACGTTGGAAAAGGGCTTACTAAAAGTGTGCTGCACTCTTGTCAGATCCAAGACATCACGATCGAGGAGACTGATAACCAGGAAACGAAGTCGGCCAAAGATGCCCTTCTTCTTTGGTGCCAAATGAAAACTGCCGGGTACAATAACGTTAACATTCGCAACTTCACGACCAGCTGGAGGGATGGTCTCGCGTTCAATGCGCTCATTCACAAACATCGTCCTGATCTCATCCAGTACGACAAACTTTCCAAGTCGAACGCAATATTCAACCTCAACAATGCATTTAACATCGCAGAACAGAAACTGGGCTTAACTAAACTTCTTGATGCTGAAGGTTGGTGATGCTCCTTCTCACCTGTTCTAGCCTCTGTTGGTACTCCATCTATAATTAGACCGATCCAGATGTCTTCATTATCATTGCTATGTGCTGGTATCCCTTCCTCACCCCTGGTTTTTTGTGCGTTCGCTCCAGTCATGTTTTTTTAGTATACGCCCTCCTCGTTTTCGATTTGAGGAACGCTTCATAATATAAACACTGGATTTATTTTCATCCCTCGGCAGATATTTTCGTTGAATCGCCTGATGAGAAGTCCATCATCACCTATGTCGTCACATACTATCACTACTTCTCCAAGATGAAGGCAGAATCTGTGCAGGGCAAGCGTATCGGCAAGGTTGTGGGCAACGCCATGGAAAACGACCGCATGATCCAGGAATACGAAAAGCTCACCTCCGACCTTCTCAAGTGGATAGAGCAGACCATTTCTGCACTTTCTGACCGCCATTTCGTCAACTCGCTGAGCGGTGTGCAACAACAGCTGACCCAGTTCAACACGTACCGTACAGTGGAGAAGCCTCCCAAGTAAGTGCTTGTGCGAACTCAAGAATATCGGCACCAAATTTGTATAAATGAACGGCCTATGTATGATGCATAGTTGGTTTGCACAGTTAAAAGACTATCTTGCGAGTGTCCAAATACCAGCCTTGCAAATGCATGTACAAGTTACGATTTAAGTCAGATTTATTTTTGGCATCCTGGTTTGCACTCGTATGAAGTGTACGCTTTGCTTTCTGACTGGATTTGAGCCAGTAGCCCAATCTGATCTTCAGCACGTTCAGTTTCTCATTTAGGAAACGTAGCTGGCCATACACAGGCGAATGTTTGGTAGTTTTGTACTTTTGCATACCAAATCTTGATTAAATCACTAATTCCGATCTACCTGCTAAGCCTTGTTAACACTATAAACAAAAGATAGTTATTTAATGTATTTGAGACTGTTAAATTTGTACGTGTTTGTGGGAAATAGCAGATTTGGCATTTGATATCAGATTTGCAAATCTGGCCTGTAGTTCAAATTTACAGTGCAGTGTATGTTATAATGATTTATTTTCATTTTTTTTACTAAACTCTAGATTTGTGGAGAAGGGCAACCTTGAAATTCTGTTATTCACACTGCAGAGCCGCATGCGTGGCAATAACCAAAAACCATATTTCCCCAAAGAGGGAAAGATGATTTCCGATATCAACAAAGCATGGGAAAAGCTGGAGAAGGCTGAACACGAGCGGGAACTCGCCCTGCGGGAGGAGCTCATCAGACAAGAGAAGCTCGAGCAGTTGGCACATCGTTTTGACCGCAAGGCAGGCATGAGAGAAACCTGGTTGAGTGAGAACCAAAGACTTGTCTCTCAAGACAACTTTGGCTTCGACCTAGCCAGTGTTGAGGCAGCAACCAAAAAGCACGAGGCCATTGAAACTGACATCTTCGCCTATGAGGAGCGAGTCCAGGCTGTTGTTGCAGTGGCACAGGAGCTTGAGGCTGAAAACTACCATGATATTGACAGAATTAATGCAAGGCAAGTTTTAATTAACCAACTTGATGCAGTAGAAGTCAGTCTTACGTGATAACTTGGAACCCCTATGATTAGCTTCTCCTCTACACTTGTTGTAGTTGAAAACCTCAATCTTGAATTGATTCACTTGTTTATCGCATGAACTTAAGCTCCTTAATTATTGTTCTTACAATGTCTCGTTGAAACTGTCCGATTGTTTTATTATTTGTCATGCCATGTCATATTCCAGTTTACACTTTTATGAACCATATCAATGTCCCCTCAGATATTCGGTTGTTAACTTTTTAGGTGTAAATCTGAGTAGAAGACTTAACTTTAGGTTTTTACTTTAGGGTGTAATTTCTGATCCAACTTGAATTTTTATGAATTTCGTTTTATTCAAAATATTGATTTTGTTTGTTTTGATATTTTGCATGCTGAATTTAGGAAAGACAACGTTCTTCGCTTGTGGAATTATCTTCTGGAACTCTTGCGTGCTCGCCGCATGCGCTTGGAATTATCCATGCAGTTGCAGCAAAACTTCCAGGAGATGATCTACATATTGGACTCCATGGACGAAATTAAGGCGCGACTTTTGTCAGAAGACTTTGGCAAGCATCTCATGGGTGTTGAAGATCTCCTCCAGAAGCACAGCCTTCTGGAAGCTGACATCAATGTACTTGGCGAGCGGGTGAAAACAGTGGTGCAACACTCTCAGAAGTTTATTGACGAGAGTCCCGTTGAGGGTAAGAATGCTCATCCAGTTACTATAGACTTTGTAATTCTTCGCATGTAGATGCCGAGTGATGCTGATTTTCATGATGCGTCTGTAGGTTACAGGCCATGCCAACCACAGATCGTCATCGAGCAGGTACAGCGTTTGGAAGCTGCTTACAACGAGCTGGTGCGACTTGCTGTGGAGAGGCGTATGCGTCTGGAGGAATCCCGGAAACTGTGGCAGTTCTATTGGGATATGGCTGAAGAGGAAGCGTGGATCAAGGAAAAGGAGCAGATATTGTCCACAAACGATATTGGGCATGATCTGACCACTGTCCATTTGCTGCTTAGTAAGCACAAGGCTCTGGAAGACGAATTGCAAGTGCATGAGCCCAACCTACAAATAGCTCTGCAGTCGGGCATCGATCTTGTGGCCCAAGGACACTTTGGTTCAGAGAGTATCCAACAACGCATCGAAGAAATCCAGTTCTTGTGGCACCATCTTAACGAGTTAGCTGCATATCGCAGGAAACGTCTGTTGGAAGCTGTCGATTACCATCAAGTAAGGATGCTTTTATTGCATGGAACATTTAATGATTGCCGCAATTATGGCATTGCCAAAGTAATTTTGGTCTTCCTAGTAATTACCTGAAGGCTATTTTTTGTTATGAATATTAAAACAGCATTTCTATTTTAAAATCGCCTTCAGATATTCAGTCCGTCATATCATTGCTTACAATACTGACAAATTTGGAACCAGTTGATGTTATTGGGCATGATCTGATTTATATGAGGGCTATTCGCAAATTAACCTCCGTTAATCTGTTAGAAATTACGAGTTAGGTGGATAAATGTTTTATTGTTTGCAAAATATAAGTATATATCTAGGCTACATCCTGACTTGAGGTATTTATTATATTGTTATGTAGATTCTGTAACCATTGTTAAATAACTGCCGCCAATGAGCACATCTTGATTTTATACCATTATCGATCGAGAAAAGATGCTATCCAGAATTTTGTGGAAAAAAAAGGTGCCTGATGCTTAACTAAGTCCACAAAATTGCCAAAATTATGTTTTGCAGATCTACAAGAAAGTGGTGGGCGAATTTTGGGGCCATAAGTGTGACAGGTGACGAAACCTGGGTTAAGCATGTGGACGTTGAATCCAATGAGCAAGGGTTGATGTAGTTAATTCTTTAACATTGGATACAAAATTCCTCGATTGAGGATGTGAGGTAGCTTAGATATGTACTTAAGTTTGCAAATCATAAATTTGCAAGTCCGCCTATCTTTCTTAATAGGTCAGCGGTGTTTAATTTCCGAATTGTCCTCGTAGTATAAAATCATTGAGGCATATGCACGTGTTAGAAAGGACGTGTTAAAAAAATGGAAACGTGCATAAAATAAGCTGAAGTAAGGTTTCTTTATGATTGCAATCTGATGGCAAACAAAAACCAGCAGAATAGAATTTGTTATTAGCTTCATCAGGAAAATTAACTGCAAATATTATAGAACTGGCAGCTATTATTCTTGTTCTGGAAAGTTTCAAAAATTAATTTATTTGAATGTTGATTGCTCAAGCAGTATATCTGTTTCAGTTCTTTGCTGATGCTGACGACGTTGACACTTGGATGCTGGATTCTCTTCGCTTGGTGTCCAGTGAAGATGTTGGACGAGATGAAGCCAACGTCCAGTCCTTGCTGAAGAAACACAAAGACGTCACGCATGAGTTGAAGAACTATGCTTCCACTATTGAAGCATTACACCAGCAAGCTGGCAGCCTGGGTGAACAAGATCAGCAATCCCCTGAGGTTTTGGAACGATTAGCGAGCATTGATAGACGATACAAAGAACTCTTGGAATTGGCTAAACTGAGAAAGCAGCGCTTAATTGATGCTCTTTCGCTGTATAAGTTGTTCAATGAAGCTGATGGCGTGGAACAGTGGATCGAAGAAAAGGTAAGTTAACAATGAAAGGTAATGATGATGCATTGAAGTGGCGGATTATTTCATGCGTTAATAGTCATTTGACAACATAATCTTCAGATTTCCGTAGTATTGAAACCATTAAAATATTAATTATCAGTTTGTCCAAGTTGTTGTTACTTTTAATGGATTAACATGGATTAGCCAAATAATGGCACATGATCATGAAAAGGAGGGCGAGGGGACAAAATGTGCTTTTATTGGATTCACATAGGCTGATTGGCATCATTTGTGCTAGAATTTTTCTGATAAAATGTTCTAAATTCCATTTTTCGTCAATGATTATGTCATTACTGGGAGTGGAGAGGGTTCTGTAAATGATTGCAAATGATGACATAGGGGAAGGGAAGGGGCTGAAAAAACTTATGACATAATATTTTAACACACATCCTTTTATACCGCATGTAGTAAAATATCAATAAATTTGCAATTATTCCACATACATGATTTGTTTATAAACAGGTCAAATAGGTCAAATACGGAAATTCATTAAAGTTGAGAATTTGTTTTAAAGATGATAAGGTCGAACACAATCATTTATCTGCACGGAGCGCTTTATTTGCTGGAATTACACCTGTGTGCAAAATCGTAATTGATTTTTCCCTAATTAGTGCATCCTGTTTAATTCTATAGGAGAAGATGCTTGCAACAATGGTACCAGGCAGAGACATTGAGGATGTTGAAGTGATGAGACATCGGTACAGAGGATTTGAGCAAGAAATGAAAGCCAATGCTCATGCTGTGGCTATCGTTAACCAGTTGGCTGGTCAACTTCTACATGTTGAGCATCCAAATTCAGAGGACATAGTTGCTCGCCAGAATCGAGTCAATGCTCGGTAAATTTTTGAAACGCTGTTTAATCCTGTTGAGAACGAGTCATTTTATATTTTCATAAATTGTTTGTTTGTTTATAGCTGGGAGGCATTGGTCGTGCAGGCTGATCAGAAAGGAGAGGAACTGAACTCTGCACATGCTCTGCAGAATTTCCACATAGAATGCCGTGAAGCGTTCACATGGATAGAAGAAAAGACTAGATTGCTACAGTCAACTGAGGACTTAGGAACTGACCTTACTGGTGTCATGACCCTGCAGAGACGCCTTAGTGGCATGGAGCGGGATCTTGTCGCCATTCAAGCCAAGCTGAATGCCCTGGAAACGGAAGCGGATAGAATTGCGGATGAACATCCAGAGGAAGCTGCCATTATCCGGGAACGTATAACTCAAATCCGAGCTGTTTGGGATCAGCTCACCCAACTGGTGAGAACTTTGCTGTTTTACTTTTGATTCATTTAATTCAATACTGTGTCAACTACTTTTAGTAGTAACCATTTGTAGCTAGTTTTGTTTGTTTGTGAAAGGAAGTTGTGACTTTGAAGGCTTGAAAGGCCAGACAGCATTAAACACGATTTTACTAAGTTATGATATTTAAAATGCGATAGAAAAATTGTGCTATATTAATTGGTTAATTTATTAGTTTTTAAAGAATAATCAGAATATATTTCCAGAAATTGGTTAATTTATTAGTTTTTAAAGAATAATCAGAATATATATCCAGAAATTGGTTAATTTATTAGTTTTTAAAGAATAATCAGAATATATTTCCAGAAATTGCCAACCTAAAAAAACTAGAAATGTCAGGAAAATTCTTATCAAATCTGGAGTACATGTACATATTCACGATGGAAGAAGTACAAGACCATCTGTTACCTAAAATTACCTTAAAACTTTCTAAAAATGTTTAGGGAACCACTATATAAAATTATGCAAAATCACAATCTGCATTTACATTAACATTATTTACAAATTTTCGTCTACGGCGTTCCGTTTATTAAAAATACTCTCAACTTTTTTCAAAACATAAACAATTTTTGTAACGAAAATGTGAAAAAAGCATGTATTGTGATACAGCTATTATGAAATTCTCGCCTATAGCATTCTCCTTGTTGCTGACATGGAATGGAATGTCGGTGCTTATTATGGTTGCAGGGAGATCTTCTGTACCGAAATTTTTGCATCTTTGTGTATTCGTAGACGATTTCAAAAAATGGTAGGCTAAACAGTTGGTTTAAGCCGTACTATTGATCCATAAAAGTTTGTTTTGAATTATCTGGAGATTTGGCAAAAAAGTGTATGGAAGACCTAGAAATGTGGGAGATTTGATTTAAGATTCAGCCAGCCACCATGCAAAACGTCCATCTTCTATCTGTGAATTTGCAGTTGAAACTGTTTTATATCTCATAATTTACATTATTAATGAGGCGTTGATTGTTGACTTTCAGCTGAAGGATCGTGATGCAAAATTGGAAGAAGCTGGTGACCTGCATCGCTTCTTGCGGGATTTGGACCACTTTCAAACATGGTTGACGAAGACGCAAACCGATGTTGCCTCCGAAGACATCCCATCGAGTTTAGCTGAGGCAGAGAAACTGCTTAATCAGCACCAAGCAATCAAGGACGAAATTGATAACTACACGGAGGATTACAACAAGATGATGGAATATGGAGAGCATGTCACTCAGGACCAGACTGACCCTCAGTACATGTTCCTCAGGGAGGTAATGATCATACACTTAACTTGTGTATCCCATGTAGTGTTTGGAAATTTAATTGGAATCTTGCGTTTTCGTTTAGCGCCTGAAAGCCCTCAAGGATGGTTGGGAAGAGCTGCATCAGATGTGGGAAAACCGCCAGCAGCTGTTGTCGCAGAACCTAAACCTCCAGATGTATATGCGGGATGCCAAGCAGGCCGAAGTTCTGCTCAATCAGCAAGAACACTATCTGTCAAAGGATGAAACTCCTGTGAGTCATTTTAGATGATTTTTAATTTGTTTCGAAACAGTAACACTGATTTTGGATGGGAAAATTCAAGATGCATTATGTTGATTGTAACAAATTCATACATAGGCGCTAAAAATTGATACTTACGTGGAAACATGTTTTTCGTATCTTCAATGTGACAAACAGAAATTCTGCCAGTCAGTTTTTTTAAATTGTGCATTGTTGTTTTTATCCCCATAGACTAACTTGGAACAAGCTGAGAACTTGATTAAGAGACACGAAGCATTCCTCACTACCATGGAGGCCAATGATGAGAAAATCAATGCCATCATGCAATTTGCACAAAGGCTGTGTGATGAAGGACACATCTCTGCTGACAAAATTCACAAGAAGGCTGAAAATATCCGCGACAGGCGAGATGCTAATCGGGACAGGGCATACCAGCAAATGGAAATTCTTAAAGATCAGCTTCAGTTGCACCAATTCATGCAGGATTGTGGACAGGTGATCTTATTTTCACTCCTTTCGTGGTTGCTGATTACTGAAACACATTACCAATGAAGTGCATATGTCTTAGCTCGGAGAGTGGGTGCAGGAAAAGCACATCATCGCCCAAGACGAAACCTACAGAAGTGCCAAAACCATCCACAGCAAGTGGACAAGGCACCAGGCATTTGCTGCTGAAATTGCTGCCAATAAGGATCGCCTCTTAACAATTCAAAGGGTACCAGTCGTTCATTTCATATCCCTCACTGCATGTGATATCCATGTTGACAATAGTTGTTGAACAACTCTCTGATTTGTCATCTTAATTTACAGGCTGCGGAAGATTTAATCAATGAAAAACCTGAGATTCGTGAAATCGTTGAGCCAAAGCTGGCCGAGTTGGCTCACCAATTCGACGACCTTGAAAGCACTACTAAGGATAAGGGTCAAAAGTTGTTCGATGCCAACAGACAGGTGCTCTACGAGCAAACATGCGACGACATCGATGGATGGATTAACGAATTGGAAAGCCAGATTCTGGCCGGCGAGACTGGCCAAGATCTGACGAGTGTCAACATACTGATGGAACAACAGATGAGCATCGAGACCCAGATGGCTTTGAAAGCACAGCAAGTCGTAGAGCTCCAGTCGCAGGCTGAATACTTGCGTCAATTAGATCCTGACAAGACACCAGAAATCACACAGAAGAAACAAGAAGTGGAAAGCCGGTTTGAGCGCCTTAAGGCTCCGTTGATTTCACGCAAGGAACAGTTAGCAAAGAAGAAGGAAGCGTACCAGTTCCGCCGTGATGTGGAAGACGAGGTATTGTGGATTGACGAGAAAATGCCGCAAGCAACTTCCAAAGATTTTGGCAACAGCCTTTTCAGCGTCCAACTGCTAAAGAAGAAGAACCAGGTTAGGGCCATTTTATTCATCTTTAAAAATAATTTCTGGTAGTATTAAAAATTGTTTGCATTGTGTTGCGTTTTGGTGGGATTCAAATACTTAACTTATTATATTATAACAAAATAATGGGTGGAAATGTGGATTGCATTAACTGATTAATTGATTTGTATATCTCCTGCTTCAGAATCTTCGCACTGAAATTGACAACCATGAACCAAGAGTCACCATGGTTTGCGACAGCGGGCGCAAATTAATTGATGAGGGGCATGAAGACTCGGACGACTTCCAGAGTTTGATTGATATGCTATTGACAAGCTGGCAGGAGTTGAAGAATGCCATCAACAACAGGCGGGATAAATTAGACGAGTCTGAGCGAGCCCATCAGGTAATTTGGTTTCGTTTTTTTGCCTGCCTTGTGCTAGATGTTTTTTGAGAGGTTAAAACTTATTGTTCTTAGAAAATTCTTTTAAACACTGTCTGCATCAAACCTGAAGAATTTATGAGTTTGCAAAAACCATACCTGATTTTCCATTGCAATCTATTATTCTGGAAACACGTAGCATATATTTTCAATTTTTTGCCGGAGTAATGGATGTGGGGTACTTTGCCTGCTTTGAATAAACCAAGTTGTTATGCAACATAGTTTTAAAAACGAATAATGTACATGCTTGGATATTTCCTGTCATTTGATTTGTTTTTCAAACATTGAAATAGTCAGTTTTGCATTGCCCAAAATATATATAGTGCAGTGGAATACCACTAATTGAAAACAATTGGGATCATTTTTGCATGATTTTAGAATCGTTCTGACTAAATTTTGCATTTCTTGGTTGGAAAATAAATAATTGTTTTAATAGCCTGCCAGAAATAAGATTGTAGTCCAGATCTTCTGTCGGCTATCCTAGATGTTGCACTTTTCGTTCTGACTAAATATAAAAGTCACCCCTTAATAATTTCGATTAATCCACTTAGATTACTGTCCTTTTTAGTATAATATTTTTCATAACAAATTATAATTTAATTAACACCATTGACTGCTTTTAAATTTCGCCCCATTTCTTCCGTCCATTAATTGTACGTGTATGCTAACCTGACAGTCGTTCTACTTCGAGAAATCCAGAATCTAGAAATTTGGAGGGTATTTTGAGTGAAGACCATGACATTTTTCAATGTGTTTTTTACTGTCGTGAAAGTATGGTGATTTCATTTGCATTAACATTTCCTATCATAACTTTTTTGTAGAAACACAATCCAAAATTCATCACTTCGATCCATTTTTTTAAAATTTTGCTTGTATCTTAGCATTTCCAAACAAATTTCGTTTGGAATTTCGCTTGAATCCATCGGTTGCGATCCTATTTTTTATAAAACCCTTGCTATGGTGTTATCTTAATTTTTCAGGGTCAGCATTATTTTTATCTGTTAATCTCACATTATTCTAAATTGTGGGTACCATTTCTTAAAGTTTAGAACTGCTGACTTGGTGATAATAAAATAAAGTATTATTGAATTACTACTTCAATCCCACTTTCAATTTAACATTCGATGTATCACCAAGTGGTAACAGGTTAGACATACATGTATATTATTGCGTCTTGCAATTGCCGAGTTTCCTGTTCAGTTGTCCCACTGCCTTGAAATACAAACTCGCTCGCCAAGTTCTATGACACTTAATGTGTTACTTTGGCGATATTGGCATCATCCCAGAACCCATGTCTGCACCTAAAACGCGTGTATTTACTGAGGTCTGAGCTTCCATAATTAGCATTGTGCCAGTTTGGTTTCCAGATAAATGCATAGCCCACGCAAGGCATGGGTAAGCTCAGTCAGCCCCTATATTTGGAGGGGGTTGACACACTTGTGCTTTTAATCTCAAATTGCTTTCTTTTGCATTAGTACTACTTCGATGTGAGTGAGGCAGAGGCTTGGATGAGCGAGCAGGAACTATACATGATGGTGGAGGACAGAGGCAAAGATGAGATCAGTACAGAGAACTTGATGAAGAAGCATCAAAGCCTGGAAAATGCTGTCGAGGATTATGCTGAAACTGTTAGACAGCTGGGAGAGACTGCACGACAGTTAATATCCGAAGAACATCCAGAAAGGTAGGCTTTCATCGTTTTTTAATGTCCGCAATGATCGACAATGTGCTAAGGCACATGCATCTATTATGCTTGAAGGGATTAATTTTATTTTCATTCTAGTAAATATGTAAATGCCCAATAGTGAATATTGTATGCGCTACAGGTGTTGACCGGCTTCTTGACTACACACTTTCTTTTCGACTTATCAGTATAATTTTCCAAAATTCTAGCAGACTTATGAGTTTCCCAAATTTGTTCTTGAATTTTGCAGAATCACCATTGATGCACTTGCAGTTTTTCTTTGGATTCAAACTTTTCCTGTATTAATACCATTCATAGTGTACTGATTTCTATTTGTGTTTTCGTTGATAGTGACCAGGTATCTGTGCGCCAATCCCAGGTGGACAAACTGTATGCTGGTCTCAAGGATCTTGCCCAAGAACGACGAGGAAAATTGGATGAGGCCCTCAAGCTCTTTATGTTGAACCGTGAAGTGGATGACTTGGAACAATGGATTGCTGAGCGTGAAGTGGTAGCCGGATCACATGAGCTAGGCCAAGATTATGACCAAGTTACTGTAAGTCCTGATTCCTATTTCTACTTCGACTGTTGCGGGATAATTGAAAACTACACAGGCATTTTCTCTGCAGCACTTTAATCATTTGGTGCCCCAATCAATCTTTTTTTGAACTGTTATTAAGTTTAGCACGGAGAAGCTTGTTTGTTTCTCTTTCAGGGTTTTTATTATTAGCTTGTTTCTATTTTGCCACTTTAGATGTTGCGTGACAGATTTAAGGAATTTGCCCGGGATACAGAGGCGACTGGTACTGAACGAGTTAACGCAGTCAACTTAATTGCCGACCAGCACATCAATCTCGGCCACTCTGACGCAGCCACTATTGCTGAATGGAAGGACCAGTTGAACGAGTCGTGGTCTGATCTTTTGGAGCTCATCGAAACCAGGACCCAGATGCTGGCTGCCTCTTGGGAATTCCATAAGTTCTTCCATGATTGCAAGGACATTCTGGGAAGAATCCTGGTAAGTTGGGAGGCGTTTGAGCTCAGTTTGTGATATGAGTTGGCATTTTATTGAGTAATACAATTAACGCATTACAATAGGAGAAGCAAAATGCCATGTCAGATGAATTGGGCCGAGATGCAGGCAGTGTGTCTACCCTCCAACGCAAGCACCTTAATTTTGAGCACGACCTGCAGACCCTTGGCAGCCAAGTGCAGCAAATCCAGGAGGATTCAGCCAAGCTGCAAACTGCTTATGCTGGAGATAAGTCGAGGGAAATTTTGAATCAAGAAGCAGAGGTGGTCAATGCCTGGAGAAACTTGCAAGCTTTCTGTGAGGCCAGAAGACTGAAGTTAGCAGATACCGGTGATCTATTCAAATTTTTCAACATGGTACGGACTCTTATTCTTTGGATGGACGACATCATCAGGCAGATGAATACATCAGACAAACCAAGGTAGGGCAGACCAATACACTTTTTAGGTTAGTTTTGGTTAGATTAGAATAAAAAAACAAACTAGAAATGCATTATATATCAAGATGCCTAAAAGGTTTAAAGTTCGACAGTTAGGACAGGTGGCATTCATGTGTGCTATACCACTAGACCAACAAATGGATATTTTGTGCGCTTTTGGAGCAGGGAGTAAAGTCATAGTGCGATGGTAAGGTACATGTATCTGGCAATTTTGCCCAGTTTTTGAAGCTGTCAAAAGAGCAGAACATCAACAAGGTACATGTAGTTGTTGCCTTTTATACCTGCTTATGGTTTGGTTATTGAGGATCGTTGAATAACCTGCATTAAACAATTTGAGATATTACCTTACTAGTGTGACTATTAGATGCCAATGATTACCTTATAATCAATCACCCTATGTTACCATCACCACAATACCCTGCCAATAATTTGTCAGTCCCTCAGTAATGGTTAACGTAAGGTGTCCCGTTGAGCTCGAGATCGGCAAATTCCCCTGCTTAACAGGATACTTATCTGCCAAAACTATCAGTTGCAAGCAGCCATAACACTGTACTAACCCACCACGATAGCCACTAATTGTATGAGGCCTTTTAAAATTAACGTGGTAATTAATGTCATTGTTAACTTCTTTCACCTGACAGAGATGTATCTGGTGTGGAATTGCTAATGAACAACCACCAAAGTTTAAAAGCTGAAGTAGATGCCCGTGAAGACAACTTTACAGCGTGTGTGAATCTTGGAAAGGAATTACTGTCACGCAATCACTACGCATCAAACGAGGTATGTGTAAACGCTGGAACTGTATTGGTCTTTTGTATGCGAACTTCCTGCATAAGTAATCTTTTCACACATGAAACCAGATTAAGGAAAAACTGGTCAGCCTTAGTAACCAGCGAGGTGCCATGAAACACCGGTGGGATGAGAGATGGGAACATTTACAACTCAGTAAGTGTCATTTTTTATTTCATTTAATTTAATTTTTGCTGATTTATGCTCTCAGTACAGTTGATTAACTGTATGTAATTCCTTATAGTTTTGGAAGTTTACCAGTTTGCCAGGGACGCAGCTGTGGCAGAAGCATGGTTGGTTGCACAGGAACCATACCTCCTTAGTCAAGAATTGGGAGTAAGTGTCCATTAATAAAGTTTACTTTTGCTGTTACATATCTGGAGCATACAAGATGCTTAGTGCAGCTTGTTGGTATACTATAATAATTAGTTTTTTGAAATAACTTTAGAATGCCAAACGGCGTTCAAAAACATGATCGGGCTCTTGATGACGTTACAGTTACGCTACGTTATGCTACAATTACACTTTCTCCCTAATAGCACACTATTGACGAAGTGGAAAATCTAATTAAAAAACATGAAGCCTTTGAAAAGTCAGCTGCTGCCCAAGAGGAAAGGTTTGCAGCTTTGGAACGGCTGACAACGGTAAGGAAACTTGTGAATGCTTTACTTTCAATACTTTTTGACCACAAATACATAGCTGTCTTTGGGGATGGTAGAATTTCAAGGATGGTGCCCCAGCAACTGCTCATAATGTATTTGGCAAATCCTTATCCATGTTTGTATGATTTTTGAAACACTTTATTGTGATTCTTTTGAAAATCTTATAACGTGTTGATGGTAGTTCAAGGTTCAAGATCGATAGCACCCCCATTAATGTCGTTCTTAGCTATTGTGACCTTCATGACACTTTTCTTGGGTTTATTTTGTCTCCCGAAACATCCATTTTATGATTTTCCTTTGTTTCTCCGCATTTGTGACTCATGGCAATGCCACTTCAAACTGCTTCCTGCTCTTTTATACCTCACGAAGCTCGAATTACGCGATCAGGAGGGGATGCCCTTCGAACGACTGCGGCGACATCGGTGGCGCACGTCTGCACATGACTCCGATTCGGTGAATGAGCACCCTGAAATGCTAGAAGTTTCCTTTCTTTTCTCCTTATTTTTTCTTGTCATCTCCACAAAATGTGTTGCATTTTGCTTCCAAATATGGTTGCATGTATTTTTCATAATCCCCACCTTTTTTAATGGGTTGATTCATTAGTTTTTTGATGTGGTGTGTGCTCATAATTTCACATGACAGGAGGTTTTTGCAACAGTTTTGAATCCTTATGCTCACTGATGAGTGGAAAATCCAGGCCTTAAATCTAAAACCATTTTGCACGACAGATTTTTAAACAACTAAAACATTGAACTACCCACATGTAAAACTTTCGACTCTGAACAGGTGTTGGCGTGTGATGATCTTTAAGCTCAGGATTGATATCCCTTGTATTATTACCCTTTGTGATGGTCTCACTTAGGGGGAATAATTGGGTGCTTATAATCTTAACGGGTAGTATCACAGATCTTTTAAGACTTCAAATTTCAATCATAATTTGAGAATATGCATGATTTTGACATATTTTTCTAGTTTGACGGATGTTGCTTTGCCTCATAAATTTGATAACATACCAATAATATAAAATTGAGCGTGGAGCAGCTCTTGCGATCTTGTTTCCTCTAAATCAGTTATTCCCAAAATGGGCGCTGTTGACCCCCCTCGCTGGGGCGTTAGACAACACCAAGGGGGCACTGGAAGTGGGACTCTCTTATCATTCATCAAATTTAATCATTTTTGGTCGGGTTGTTTCAAAAATGTCGCATACAGCGTTTTCTGAACATGTTTAACATTAACAAACAGTTGTTTTTGGAGAAATGAGATATACAAGTCCACAACGTTGGCCTTAGTTGTCCAAAAAACAATTTCCTACATCGTATTACCAAGCAAATAGATGGTCGTCATGAATTTATCGTATTATCCGTTCTAGAAATTTCGTAAACATTTGCTAAAAACAATTTCTTGGTAATCCTATTCTTTTTTTCAAAAAAGAAAAAGAAAGTAATCTTCCTATTGATAAAATTCTTATTCTGGAAAATTATATAAAATTCATTGTTTCTGGCAGTGTTCTTCCCAACGTTTTGCCAATGGCGTTTCTTTAATTTATAATACAGAAATTTCAAGTCTGTTTTTTATATGAATAGTGGGCCATTGTTCATTTTTCGCCATTTTTACTGATAATTTTGATGTTTTTTTTAAAATAAATGCACCCTGAATTTGCCGATTGCGAAGGGGTGAGGGTGCACATGCATATCCGCTGCTCGGAGCAGTGGTCCACAGAAGTTTGGGATCCTAGCTAGGATCTAAGTTAACTGCTTATGTGATTATTTCCTAGTGATTGAAGTACGCGTATTTTTTTGCACTTGCAAATTAGAAAATGCGTTTATTTGCATCCCTCTAACATACTTATCCTTCAAGTCTTTTACAATATTAATCGAAAAAGAATATGGACTTAATGTACATGATAGCATGGTAGTCTTAGGGGCTGATGTGTGCCCACTATGTAAGGGTTATAGACTCCTTAGATAACGAGATGAAAAGAGAAATTACATTTGACTGGATTCATTCTTAAATATTTCCTTGCTTTAAAAATTGAGATAAAAATTACTCTGTAATTTCACGGAGCAATGCTCTTATTTCTCACTTTGTTAAATATTGGTTGCACTTGTAAAATGTCTAAGAATGTTTCAGTTCAGTGGTAGTGATGCCAGAACTTCAAAGTTTTTTTGGTTGAAAAGAGACATTGGGTTTGTTTTTGAAGTCGTGGTTTGGTGACCGTCAGCTGAAAACTGCTCTTTCAAAAACTTCTTAATCTTGTCTCTGGTATTGAAAATGTACGATTTAAAAATGCAACATTAATAGTAAATTTACTGGAACAAATTCACTAATAGCAGTTTATGATTCAAGTTCTGTTGCCAGTCAAGCAGTTATGCCTGTTGCATAAGAATCCTTGCAATGTTGCATTATTGTTAACTTGAAGTTCTGGAATAATACATGATATCTGCCACATTTTTGATTTTAATTCAACTACACCTGCACAAAACTTATTGTGCTAATTTCCCGTGCAGTACGAATTGAAAGAAATGAGACGAAGGCAAGAAGAGGAGGACCAAAGGAGACAGGAGGAATTGGCTCGACAACAAGCTAGACAGTCACCGCAAAGAACTGCTGCTGAAGAAGAAGCTGTTCCAGAAAGGCAAGTCTGTGGTTGTTGGTACATGTATGTCTGTCAGACTTGTGGTTTTAAATTGTTAATCGTTCGGTATATTTTCCCTTGGATAGATTGGAACAAGAAATCGCTGAAGAAGGACAAGCACTTAATGGAGACAAAGACGTCCAGGCAGAAATTCACGAAGGTACGGCAACAGTTTATTTCTCAGAAAAATGTGGTGTGTGGAAGAACCAAGATAAACCAGCACAGTTAATCGGATTCTCGTAGCTGGTTTGACACGGGTTCTACCTGGTAAAGTTCCAATGGGTTCCTGGTTTCCAACCGTGAAATATTCAGGGATATTTCGTGTAGCTTTCTATATCTCAGTGTTGCATGAATGTTCAATTTACATTCTAGCATGTCTAATTACCTGGCGTTGATCAGTCATCCTGTTGTGAATGTCATTTTTTTAATTGGTGGAAACATTTCACCATTGTCATTTTTGTTTGCTGCACGATCTATCCTTCTAATTATTTGGAAAGTGCACGTTGGCTCCCCCTTTTCGATCTAATTGTAGTCTGCATATAAAAAACCGATTGAGTTAGGCCATTTTAACGTGACACTGATAGATAATTGTATATCGTCGCTGGACACGAGAGCACACGAGATTACTGTAGGCGCATCTAAGCTATGTTTTTTAATTTCTGTTATTTTCTGCTCACGTGTTCGCAACGATATATCGTGTTGTCGATCCCTTATAATGAAGTTAGGAAGTCTGAAATTATTGTCAGGGAATTAATCTCTAAAAGTTATGTAACAAACTACATATGTATGGAAACAACATTTTGCCATTATCTGGGCGTTTCATAATTTTATCTGATAGAGAAGGTAGCAACAGTATAGATAATTGTGGGTGTAAATGGTAATTGCACTAGTTGTAGGGGTGTATCCAAGTGTACCACAAACAGGCGCCTCCTGGCCATTCTTTAAAGCCAAGGGATTGTAATTTATACTGAGTAGGTGGCTCGGTCTAATATGAGCGAATCTTGTCTGTACATGTATATCTATTAATTTTTGGTATCTCGAAAGCTGCTCTTAAATTTTTTTTTTACAAAAGTCTGGTGTGGGAAAAAGGTGTAGGTCTCATGATTGGATAAAAATCATTTCGGGTGCTTAATTTTGAAAATTAAAGTTTGGAAAAATTCTGAAATTCAGTGGTGTTTGTGCCTAGGGCACATAACTTATCTCTATCAAAACTTGTTGGACGGGCAGAGATCTCTGGACCTGGTTAGTGGCCAAAGGTCATAGGGACAATATTTATAATAATGGCGCAAAAAATATTTACAATAATTTAATCGAATATCGCTACAGCTGGTAGCAATGTGGCGCAAATTTATAATACAGGTGTAAAAGCCAGAAGGAGAGCTGAGCAGAATTCAGCCACCTGATACTGGATTTATTAACCCCCACGACATAGCATAACCTGCCTGTGGGGTAGGATATAGAATAAAATATAAGCCCGTCTCTACTAATGCAATTACCACTGACTGTTTACTTCCACGATTATTCATATTGCTATTATGTATCTTCTGCATCTGATCTGTCATGGATCACTCAGTATAAGAGAGAATCTTTGATCAAGATAGTCAAAAACAAGGCTGGAAGGAAAAACGTTAAGTAAAGTCGTCTTGTAGGAACTTTCGAAAGAAAGCATTACAAAACGATAAGTTTTTATCTGAATGCTAGGAAGTAAGTCTCCCAAATATTTATTTTCTTTGCACGTTTATCATATTTTAATTGCATGATGGCATGTCTCTCCTTGTGTATCCATCCTAGTTGATCAAACAAAACCCACACCCCATCCTCGGGAAAAACATTTAGCGTCTCCAGTTACAGCAACTGAATCGCCTGTTGCCGCTCAACGAGGTGAGTAACGACTGCTGGGCTTCACACTGTCGGGAAGCTTGGCTTGTCTTCTACATTTCATTCATAACTAATGTCCCGCTTTTCTTTTTTGAAACGTTTGGTCAATTTAGCCAAAGGCGTCAAGGGAAGCCCGGTGAGGGAAGCTAAATCAGCACCTGGAAGTAAGCACGATTGTTTTTTATTCCTCAGGCTAACCCCACCATACAGTACTTAAAGTATTTTTTAGTTTTATTTTTGTTATAAGTATTTTTAATATTTTAAATCGGCATTCGTGTTCACGTCAAAGCGTGTGCATCTGCATGAGCTCTCAGTGAAAATATATTTTAATTAACGAGAGAGGTTTTATCGAATACATATCCCTGTTAGGCAACGGACATTAATTTTGGGTACGCTCAGGCAAGTCCGGAACGGACGGACAGATATCACGAGTCAGATGAATCTGAGAAAAATATACGTGAAGTAAGGAAAAATGTAGCTGCGTATACTAATCCACAGCGGATCAGTGTATGCAGTCACTAAGTGTTCCTTGCTGTACTTCTATCCGTCTGGTCCTGACTTCTTTTGGGGGTGCCTTAAAAATCCTTAACGTCTTGCCCCCTACATGGGTGCCGTTGTCTTGTTGTATAATTGGGTTTAATTTTTTCTGCCGGGTTTAATCGTACATGAAAAGTATTAAAAGTTTATGAAGCCCTTTTCTATTTTTGATACAGGTATTATAGCTCACAAAACCTTTAACATTTTGCAGCCTAGAATTCTCATAAAATGATATGCTAATAATGTAATTTATTTTATTGAGCTAACTTGATTATATATGCATTTAATTGCACTAATGCATTTAGACTTACTTTATTTATGGTTTCGAGTTTGCATGCTGCATAACATTCCTGCAAATTTGAAATCTGCTTGGTGGTGGCTGATTGAGCAGTACATACAGATATATTTCGATATGATTTTTATCGTGTCTCTAAAATGAGAGGTGCAGTATCCTTCAAATCTTTTTAAAAATTCCAATGTGATTTCTCCAGTTGAGAATGCAAATTGGCAAAATAAGAAAAAAATGGTGTGAAATTTCAGCGATTTCAAAAAATCCAATATTAAATTCCTCTATCAAAATTGTATATAAGAAGAATGTTTACTGAAAAGTATTTACATGTACATGTATCATGAAATCTTGATGAACATTTTACAGACTTTTATATTGTTGATTTCTAATTTTTGTTGTCTTGGTTTTATATGCGCAACTCATTATTGTAACTTTAAATTTAAGAAACGTTCTCAGAGGTGAAATTTTTTTTTTACACTGAAATGATCAAAAAGTGATCAAACTGCACAGGTTTAACTGTTAATGCTGTCTAAAACGTAAATATCTGTATTTGCTGCTTTAGATGTAACATGTCTTACTGGTCTTTAATGCTTCTCGCCTCGCTCACTTCTATGGTAAGGTAGGATATCGGTAAAGGTGTACGTGGATGACTAATGCTTCATTTGGCTTTCTCTTGCGACTGAGAAATTCTGAAGCTTTCATCAAATATTGTGTAATATGCAGTAATATCATCTTTGCTTATTTCTTTGCACTTTGCATTTATTTGGCACTGTCTAATCGGGTGGTGCCTTGATACTGTATTACAGTCATTAGGTTGTGTTGGGTACAAATGGGTATAGGACTTGCAAGTGCAAGCAAGCCCTGTTTGCAGCCTGTGGCTCTCGCATTTGGCACTTACGTTTGAGGTGGCCTCGGTTAGCTTTGCCCAGTTTGCGGTTAGCGGTCAAAGGAAGCAGGCTGTGGAATGGGAACTCGTGTGGTTGAATGTGTGGTAGGACTGTGTATCTGGCGGAGCTTCACTTCTGAGGATGCGTTTGGCGCACGTAGTTAAGCACTTGAACCCTGCCACACTGCTAACACCCCTTGTTCTTTCCGATTTTTCGTATCGTTTATGTCTTCCTTAACGTTTTTTTTATTATCGTACTGTTTGTGGTTTCGCATGTGCCGTTATCTTTCAGTAAGGTTATGACTAGCCTGTATGGCATAGCCAAATGTTCAGCAGTCAGAATCCTGCACACCTGAACCATTCCTAGAATGGTTGTTTTGTGAAATGACTACAGTTTTGTTATGACTTAAATTTTTTCTAATTCAATTTCTTCGCTTAGATCCTGATTGTGTACAGCACTTTCAGATCATGCCCTTTATGATCCCGGTCCTCAGCTGAAATCCAGATTTGAAACCATCCCATTCTGAAAAATTTATGCTAGCCACCCTATCCCCATACCACCCGTGATGGACGTTTTGAAAGCATCCCCTACTATAAAATTTGCATCCATGAGATTTTTAAATGTACACCGTATTGAAAGATCTTGTTTGGCTCATGCGAACCACGCACTTGTGCCCTGTCCCATATTGTCGTTATTTACCAGTTTTTCATTGTTTTGTACTTTTTTTTTTAAACTTCACTAACTTCACCTCTTCACCCTCGTCATCTTTTTCCCTCTTCACTTCTGACGTCTATATCCTACTTTGTTCTCTACCTTTCCTCACACTGTTCTTCGTGGTGCACCACTCTTCTGTCCCTTTCCTCTATCCTTCAACTCCCACCTTGATCTTGCATGCGTGCCGTGTCATCGCGTGCATCGCAGCTCCTGCCTTGGAAAAAGACAAGAAGAAATCTCGCTCCCGTTCCAAGTCTCCCTTCCGAAGCTTCCGTTGGCCCAAACGAAAATCGCACGCCTCCTCCGTTGGGGAGGCGAGTGATGATGAAGTCGATCTTGCAGGTAAAGCAGGTGTTGGTAGTGGTTGATATGATATTTTGGGCATACAAGAGTGGTGGAAGAATATGCAACTCACAATTTTTAGAATCCATCATGTTCGCCTGCAGTTTTTTAATTTTGCCAGCAGCGTTCTCTGAAACTCAACCAAAAACTTTTTTGGAGAATTGTGGGCAAAAATCCACATTTGCTTTATGTACAGATTTCGCCCATAGTGTTCCTGCATTATTAAGTTTGTAGAATTCTTAAAAACACGCTACAAACTATTCTTGGGAAACCTTTTTTTTTTTTTTTAAATTCTTGCATTCCTTGATAGTTACATGTATACCTAGCAACGTTTATATAATAATTCTTAGGAGCCTATTGAAATCCATTATTTCTGATCATGTCCACCATAAGAACTAAGACTATATATGCCCTAAAAGGGGGATGCAGGTCCAAAAATGTTAGAGGAATTTGGTGGTCATTCTGGATTATTTCAATTGTATATTTCAGGGTTCATACGCACCTGGAAAGTCAGGAAAAGTCAGGGAAGAGCAAAATGGTCAGGGAGAGTCAGGGAAAACTACGTTTTTTGCTGTAAAATCAGGGAAAGTCAG
>JAQFYZ010000912.1:0-30700 GCA_034695085.1 Cylindroiulus punctatus
AAAACGGACACCCCTGTTTCCTGTTTTTTTTTCCACACCCACAGACCCCCCAGTGGTTCATCCAGTTTTATCCTTTCAAAGGGCACCCAAACTTCAAGTGCCCTGGGCTCCCAAAAGTATTAATCCAGCACCGAGTACCATGGAATATATACATATATGTACCATAGTATTAGCATCTTTGTAAATTGAAAAACCCACCAAACTATTTAAAATTTTACTTAAAATCGCATTTAAAGTGCCTCAAAACTTATAATCGTACTTTTCATTTTTGAAAATTTTCCGGGGGAGGGCCCCCGTACCCCCCTCTTCCTTGGGGGGTTATCCATACCTCCCAAACCCCCCGGTGGGCCCACCACCAGAAATTATTTTTTAAAAGGCCCCGCGGTGAAACTTTGCACAGGGCCCCGCAAATGTTCGGGCCGGCACTGACAGGGTGATTGAAAAGTATGGGTCAGTTTTTTTTTTTGTCAAACTGGTGCTATCCTTGGTTTAAACGATCAATTTGAAATTGTGTAAAAATCTGCAAAAATGGTATTTTTAATGTCAGCTGAGCATGGGATTCTATACTGCTCTTTTCAAAATACAATAAATTCATTGACTATTAAAACTAGTAGAGCTAACAATTTCCAAATCATGTTGTAATGGATATTTTAGTCATGGGTTCATGGAGTGAACTTAATAAAGATGGTGTGAACGTTCACATTTGCCCACTACCTTTGCTAGTTCTCTGAATTTCAAGGCATTAAAATGGTCAATTATTAATTTTTTTTTTCGTAGAAACTTTTTTAGAATTTAGATGAAAACCACTTTTGGTTCAAAAATCATTAAGGAATTGTAAGATGAGCAAATTTATCAGCATAAGATTGAAAACCAGCATATTTTTTGTCTTAGTGGCATACCATTAACGTGTAAAATGATTAACCAACTCATGTAATCCAATGACAAAAATAATATTTTTGGTTATATATTTCCAGGGAAGTGGACTGAAAAGCATGGTTATCTTGTGTGCTGGTTTGATCAGAAGACTGTAATTCAATCCATACTACTTAGTGTTGTTAAATGTAAAATATTCCACTGCCTTGATTTTTTTTTTCATTAATTTTTGCTTCTAGTCGTCATATTATACTGAGTCCCCCCACCCCCCAAATTTGAGTTGTTGCCTCTTTACACTAAAAAATTCTTAACTTTTACAGCTGTTTACAATTTATTTTGAAAAGTGCATGGTGGTTTTGCAAAATACATTAATAGGTTCTCCTGAATCCAGATCAAGTATCCCTAATTAATATTGGTGAAGATTTGATTTGATCCCTCCTTCTCCATTAAATTTAGCTTAACATATACTAATTTCGTTGCATGCAATTTTTTTCATTGATTACCTGTTGCCCGGCATTATATCATGAGGCGTTTAAAATTCCTAGATCGTGTGTCAGCAAATTATCCCTAGAAGTATAAAAAATTAATTAAACCTCTTGCATTGTTTCATCTGTAGCCACGTTGGCAATAATGCATAATTCGAGCTATTAAAAGGCATTCAAAGGTCCGTGTATCATTGTTACTTACATGACGTAAGACCCTCCAAATCCTCATTTAAAATTCCATTGTGATGTGCTGAACGTTTGCTGCCAAGTGTAGTACAACCATTAAGGTGAATTACTGCAAATAATCTTCAGTTTGCATTTTGTAGCAAGTTGGGTCCCAGTCTTAACCATAATAAAATGGAATATATTTTATTTTTTTATAGATAATTATTAGTCTATAATGCATTTCACATTATGATGGCAGTTGAATGAATGATATAAAGTAGAGGATAGGAAGTGGAGTTTTATGATAAGTTAAATCCCATATAACAACTGCCATATGTATAACAGAAGAAAATACAATGAAAAGGTACTTGCATTACCAAGTATGAAATACTTACATGTAGAAAGTCACAAAATTACAAGAAACATTGGTCAAGGCATGTTCTAATGTATACACAAATCCCTACCCACAGTGCTTTCTTTGATTTTCAAGAATTTTGTCATGGCATATCACCTAAAACGAATCTGTCGAAAAGGAGGATTTTGCCACTTTCACGACACCCAAGTGTAGGATACTGTGTCGAATTTTCCAAATTCAGATGATACTGTCAGAGATATCTCACTTGAAGCACTATATCCACACTAAATAAACTGGAGAATCAAGGGTCAGCATGATAAATAAGTAACGCCCTAAAGGCCTCGAATTTTAACACAAAGGATACAGACAATTATTTCAACACAACTTTCGTTTCATAGAATCCCAGTTCGAGTGGTTTTGTATCCAAGAGTCGTCACACCCGAAAAGGAACATACCAAAAATTCAGGTGTGGCGTTCCTAGTGGTTAAACCAGCCAAAATAGGATAAAACGGGTGGCTACATTGGTCCGGAAAAAAAGCGAATGCTCTGGGCCTGTTCAAAGTATTATTAATGTGAGACCAATCTAAGAACAAGAAAATAATGGCGAGTTTGTCAAGATAAAATAATTGCAAAGGAGCCTTACCCTGTAATATCTCAGGATGGAACGGTCATACTACTAGACTAGTAATGCAACTGCCAAAATTTTACGTTGAAAATAGTTAAATAGTGCCAGAAACGAAATGTGCGACATCATCCTGACGTTGACATTCCCCAAATTCCGCCCAGTCTCCATATCACCTTGGAGAGATTGCCCGGAATTTGGTGACGAAGGTAAAGGCCGACCACACGTTTCGTTTTCAATTTCATGTTTTCTGGCACTCTCTAATAAGATCAAAGAGGGAATCTTAATAGTGTGCCCAAGCTTTGGCTCACGAACACCACAGTATAATAGTGTATTTAAATATATAGGTAAGAAAGAAAGCATGGAAGTAAAAATAATATTTGGCAGCAAAGAATCTATGTATATACAGAATTAATGCAAAATGTACAGATGTAGATACAAATATATATATATATATGATATAGAATTCATTATAAGAAAAAAGAGAAAAAGGAAGACAAAGAAGTAGATGAATCATAAATTGATAAATAAAACGATCTGGGACTATTGTTATTAATACATAGGAAATGTCAATCTGAAGACGTGTAGAATGATGTGGTCCAAGCAGAGAAGTCTGTAGAAAGAAAATTGGCTACTTGTTGGATACCATTTGATTTCGTTTCAAACCTTGTACCAATATATATTTATATAATTGTATGAAACGTTAAGGCTGCTTTGTTTCGTTTTTTTTAAGGACTTTCCCCATTCATCATTTTCCACACAGGACATGAAAACAATTTTAGCGTTTCCTCCAGAAATTAAATAGCCTAATTTTATTTTCTGGCGGAGGGGCCATCACCATTGGAACTTGGTTCTTGTGGGTGATGTAGATCTTCAAAAAGCGAGAAATCACCATAAAGTATGAGACAATTTGTAATATTAAATAGATTATCTAGCCACTGGCTTATCACTGAATTATTTTAGTTTATTAAAACTTACAGTGCAAGGCTGCTGCATCCATGGTTCACCATCAATCTGCATTGGAAACTTCTTTCTTGTTCTAAATAAGTAGTTTTTTGCAATTATTTTGATAAAACAAAAATCATCTAGGGATATTTTACTAGTCTTTTTACTATTTAACTAGTCTAAACCTATAGTAGCGTTAGTTGTTTACTGAACTTTTGTTTTCAACAATGTGGACACAAGTTATGCCAGAATTGTTTTTTGCATTTTTACAACCTTTTATTTAACTTTACATGATAGTTGTTTTAGATTAGTTTTAATTACATTGCTTTACCTTATGACCACTGATGAGCATTGGGCAAGGCGTCGCCCTGAAGCTCTTAATCCAGTTCGTACTTGTCCCATATGCAAGCAGTTTTCAAGGCCAATAACTTCAATCATCTTATCACCAACATCTAGAAAATGACCAAAAGCCCAATTTTGATTTTCACAAAGAAAAATCGTTTTTCAAGTTGATAAAAAACTGAATAAAGAAAGGCACCTGCCTTGAATTGCAGATGCCAATTCGGCGGAATTAAAGCTACTTGACGATAATTCCTTGTCTCTGTCTTTTTTCTTCTTTTTCTTTGGTTTGCCAGCATGTTTGCTCCTCTTAGTTTGACTAATGTTATCGCCCCAAAGGTTTGCCCCTCCGTGGGTATAAGGAATATTGAGTAAAGCAATACCTTGTAATGATGGACCATTGGCCAAGTCCAATGAAACGCCATCACACTAAATATCAAAAATATATATTTGGCTCAAGAAATTAATTGTCCATGATATAACGAATCGCGTTTGCAATTGCATCAGTTTCCACTCACCATTATGTCGACATCCTCGTGCAAGTTTTTACATGTTGCGGCAAACGTTTCTGACGTTGCAAACTCAAAATACCACATCTTATTTTTCATTCTACACAAAAAAAAGGTAAAATAGTAACTCAATCCATTTAGTTTAATTGAATCCTGGGATATGTTTTCTTCAGATTAAATATTTTCTGAACCAAATTATTTGATTATGTTGAAATTTTAATCTTATTGGCATTGAACAAAATTCGGTGAAAAAATCCTTTACATTATGCCTGACTCCAAATGTGCACAACATATTTATATTTCAGTAGCATAAGAACGGCACCATTTTTATGCTTAATCTCTTTAATTTCTTTATTTCGCCTACCCAAACCGTAGGCATTCACTGCTAGCTTACGAGCAGTTAGGAGAAGTCCACTTATGTCAGAGCGCAGGTCAAAATATCAAAGACTAAAGCACAAATAATGTATGTTCCTTGTCTCCTATTGTTTTGATTTAACGAAAACAGTTATTTTGTCCACCCCCTGTATATCTGTGCAGAATGCAGCTGTAACCTATGTGATTCAGAACACTAGTTAACCTCACTTATTCCCAAATATAGACATGCATAGCTGTGCTTAAACCATTGGTATACTGTACAACAAACAAATAAGCAATTTATTGACAGATTAATTGTTAAAGAACTGAATTAATGTCGCCTTACTGAATTAAAGTGAACTCACCGACTGCTAAACTTTTCAGGATGCTTTTCTCTTTCTAAATGGAATTTAATGCATATCGATGCATCCTGTAAAACAAAAACGCTTTATAATACACAAAACAGAATTCGTCATGATATAAAAAATTGTAATAGCCGAAAGTGCTTGCCACTCCGATGGAGAAATAATTATTAATGATGTTATATGGGATTGGATCGCCAATATCCTCTTTTGTGCTCTCAGTTTGGCTGACCTCGATGTGCCACCTATCCAGCATCACCATCTGACCTTTGTCGACTTTTTTAAGGAATTTTTGTAAGCTTTCATTATCGTACCCTAGAAATATCAAAACCTGAAAATTAATTCTATAGGGTTGGTCAATTCTGGTGACTACACTCGAAACATACCTGGACCCCATCTCAAACACCTCGCTAAATCGTTTCCCGTTCCCAAAGGAAGAATTGCTACTGGCGGCTGATTCACAAACTGGATTTTGTCTACGAATTGAGAGCCAAATTAGAAATACATATATTATTTTGTATATTTCTCCAATTTTTAGCCAATAATTAAAACGTGAAATTTACCTGTACATTCAAGAATCCATCCAACCGTTCCATCACCACCGCAACAAAGAACGCGGAAGTTGGGAACATCTTTATAAAATAGTAGACTGAAGAACATAGTCAACAAATTAGATGAAATACCGAATTTAATTGGGAAGCTAAACATTATACTGCCAACGACATTTTATTTCCTAGCAAAATAGCGAGCAGAAAATGGATTTTCCGGAAATCTATCCTAAGTCTGCTTATTTTGATTTATGTTCTAATGTGACATTGTTGAGTTTGGCTAAGGAAATTCCTTATATAGGGAAAAATGCTATAATTCAGAAAACATTTTTACTGCTATTATGACTCGACCTTTAGACTAAACACTTGTTTATGAATAGTTGACGCATCGTGTTCTTCAAAAACTCGTTTGGAAACCCCGTTTAAATACAAAATCAATCCTCACCCTTGCATAGGTCCTCCTTTAGCTAAATTGTAAACTTGTCGTGGATTTAATAAATACTGGAACTTTCTTAATATTCTGTTCGTAAAGAATGAAAAACGAATTTGTTGAACGTTCATTGGTCAAACATTGGTCAAATACTTTTCGAGTTCAGTTCACGGAAATAACATTACCTGGCTCCTTGTCGGCCTCCACTTTTTGGATTAATAAAAACTAAAAGAGGATATGTACCAGGAGCTGGACTTATTTGGAATGACATCGGTGAAACCTAATAAAGGAAGGCCATATTTAATAATTAAAATTGATTAACCACCGCTGTTATTAAAAGAAAAAATAATATTCAAGTTTCATTGCCCTTGCCATGCTGTGATGGTTATTTTCTGGAGTACCAGAATCTGTACGCGATAAACTTTTCTTGTCTTTACAAATACTACGTTGTCTATCCTAAAAAATCAGAATGGACGACCAATCAACATGAAGCACATAGGGTCCAAACGCAAAATATAATGTCCACTTACTAGGACGATTGGACAAATGGAAGTAGGAGGCAGAATATGGGCACGGTGATCCCCGAGGTTACACTCGGGTTTTACCTGCGAGGCACACCTGTTATGTAACTATTAATGAAAAGCAGAAATTTATGATCAAAATTTCTTTTCCCTTTTCAAGTCTGAGCCACAGCCTACGTACTGTCATTTGGCACCATCGGCAATGAAGTCCTGTAATTCCATTATATGTTTTTATTGATTTCTTACATCGGCTGCACTTCCCCGAACAATTTCCTTCAACCCAATGATGTGTCATTACCTATAAATGGAATTTCGAAGAAACCCAGGCGAAATCAACAGTGAGCGACATCCTGATACCACCAATGCGAAATTGAATTCAGACTCACCTGAGAAGTTTTTTTCGATTTAACGTATGTGCTTATACATGAAGCAGGTGCTCTTTGCACGCAACGCTCATGAACAGTGAATTTACAAACTGAAACAAAAATCGACGGGTTTAAAACATTTCAAGAAATTCTAATTAAGCATATTTTTCCAATATAGGAAAATTTATTTTTATTAAACTAAGCACTTGCAGGGAAAATCGACTTTTCCACTTTTTTTTCATTACATTTACCGTGTGATGCAAAACCTTGACGTTATCACAGTCCGACTACCATTTCAAAATTTCGCCGTTTTTGTGATTTTTCAACATCAAATTACGAGAAAACAATGCACATTTGAGGGCGGGAAACGACTGCAATTTATTACTATGGTGATATTGTTTCTAAATAAATTATTTACGCATTTTTGGAAATTTGTAAAATTTCCCTATTTCCAATGAGCTGATAGTGCACATTACGAACACGAGCAAAAATATAGCGATACTTACAAACACAACAAAGTCCCTTTTTCCCTAATCCAACGAGCATATTTAAACATAAATTGCAGTAGGCTGGCCGACTGAAATGCTTTAGTCTCCATACATGATTGCCGTCATCTTTTACGTTCTTTGTCGAATCAAAAAAAGAAAAGAAAAATGAATGTGAAAATTACCCATAATGTACATGTAATGCACAGTACTTACACAGAAGAAAATTTACCCCCATTTACCAAGTGCACAAAGTATGTATACTTCAACTGTACTTGTCTAGACTACAAGAATGGCACCTATCATACACTGTAGCTGACGAATTTTGGTATCTACACTATTATTTTTTCGTTTTTCTTATGCATAACCTAAACTAATCTAGGATTGTAATTTCTTTATTTAGCTGCCCCTGAGAAGGGCAATCACTGCAAGCTTACGAGCCGTTAGGGCTAGCATGTAAAGTATTGTATAGCCAAATGCAGTTTCTAGGTAATTAATTATTTCTGAGTTGATCAATTCCAAAATGACAAACATTGTCTTGAGCTTATTTATTATAATACAGGCAAAAATAACATTTTAAAATTTCAACAAATGACTTTCTTAACACATTAACTGAAACACATTCACCAAAAAAGCCACACCATAATGAATTAACATTATGTGAAAATATCTTAGAGCTAGAATTAATTCATCCTTACAGCATCGAGCCCTAAAAGCACCAACAGTGGTATGGTGGTCATTCCTCCCCTTTTCCATTCCTCCAGTGATACGGTTCCATCAGCATCATAATCAATCTCCACCATCATATCTTGCAAGATCTGCAATAGCCATAAATGTATTAGTATTTTCGAATGCATAATAAAAAACCACCTAATAATGCTTACCGGTTTCAGTTCGGACACGTCCCAACCGAGGTATTCAGCAACGTTCATCATTTGATTAATTATGCAATCCATTTCCTGCAATGGGTTGAAGATTTCAAGTTTTCAGTTCTTGACATCGTTTTTGAACCATTATTGCACAAATTGAGCAAAAAGACGTTACGTAAGTATCCAGTACGCCATTGCCATCCGTATCGTACATTCTGAACACAACTACACAATGAAAAGCGGAAAAAGAATTTACTGGTATTGGTAACTCTCATATATTCTTATTTAACTAGGAAACTCCAAGAGGAAATACAGAAAAACGGATACAGAGTGAAGACACCCACCGATGACACATCCTTTAATATACTTTGTAATTTGATAATTATAAAAAACTGCAAATTAGCTTCACTCTTAATCTTCCTCGTGGAAAGCCCTTCACAAATTAAGGGTTAAAATAGTTTTTTGCTTTTAAGTAATGAAGCACTAGTTCTACTGTCAATATCTCTAAGCCCATAATCCCTTCCCAAAAAAAGCAAAAAAATTGTTTCCTCAACAAATCTTAATGAATATGCAAAGTAAGCGTCTTACATTCTAGTTTATCCTCTGGGCGTCCTCCTTCCAGTAATGACAAATAACAAAATACATCTTTTAGAGGCACCCGGACGGTGTTAACGTCTACATTGCTCGTTTTGCGAACTAATTTGGGATCAACTGAAACGAGAATTTGAGGTTGAAACGAAATAAGGATTAGAGGTGCCGACTGACAGATAACATACTCATTAATCTTACTTAAATGCATTTCTTAGCGATGAAGGGCATTTCTAGATGATGAATAACAACACTCAAAGATACTCTGTCGCAATTTTGCATAATTTAAAGGTTTTATTATTTAAAAGGAAATTAGAGATGCCTAACAATCAGATGAATACAGAATGCACAACAGAGAAGAAAAAATGTATCTTCAGGATGGGAGAGCAACAAGATTATGTAAATGTTGTGATATTCAGCCAGCTTACATTTTACCAGGGTAGTCGTAGAAGATAATAAAAAGCCTATCAATTTCGAAAGTAATTGAAATGCACCATAAATGGAAAACTGGAAATGAATGACAAAAAAGATTTCATCATCATTAATGGACGCTATTCAAGTTCAGGAAACGAAAGCGTGGATATTTCTTGAATTTATCTCATGAGCAAGAACATAACATTTGGAAAACTACGAAAACTGTAGTTGGATAATTTCGTCAAAGATTTATATTCCGAGCCCTTTGTAGTTAGAGATTCTATACAGAAATCAAAAACACGGAGGACTATATGTATCTACGCTTTTGTTGTTTTAAATGGTGCACATTTTATCAATTAATTCATCAAAATATCTTTCGAAAATATTCTAAACGTTTCAGCATCACTGCAGTATATTAGATAAGTTTTAAATTGCGCAAAATATTTTGTTTAAATTATCCGTTTACAACTCAAATGCATCATGGACATTAACGTTATAACTGGCATTTTGCGTGAATGTTATTAATAAATAGTTCGTTTAAATTGTAATAAATTTGTTCATCAATAGGATGATTCTTAATCTAAAACATTTGATATCTCAGAGTTGCCCAATTATTTGCATTGATAAGTATAGATCTTTGCCAGCCACTTTCTTGAACGGCACATGCCAAGTTCATGACCAACAACCTCTTTCCGAATTGTCCTCACTATTCAAGCAACGATCGTATCAACCTGTACATAGTGCTTTTAAATTGTTGCAAATACCTTTGTACAGGTAATTACTTTAATGATTTATGTATACATTTTCATGCCTTCACTGGAAAACGTGTTTACTATTTTGGCAACTTTGCCCTAAAATTGGACCATTACTAAAGCTTAAGCTCAAGTAATTCAGTTTTCTGTCAAAGCATTTATATTTATGTTCTCATTTTGTCTGGAATACAGAAGATGCGAAAAGATGCATTGTTGTCATAGCCAGAAAGGATTTCGAAATGCTCGCTGTCGGTACTATTTTTCAACTATTCCAATTTATTTCTGATCATCAAAGTAATCAAAACTGCTGCAGCGAAAATTCAATAAGAGACGCACTGCGAAGCACAGGGAGGTAATTGGATTACAACAGCACAGAAATAAGAAAGGAATACAATGGGAATTTCGCAAAGAGGTTAATCGATAGTGGAACTACTGTACACTGTTATTCCGAATTTAGAGACATCCAGCACAAAATAAACAGACGAATAGCAGCGAGCAACATTCCGCAAAGACACGTATACACACAAGGACCATTAATAGTGATATTGTAGTTGCTGGCTACGAAAATTTTAGACAATATTATCATTTCCCCACCCCACGAACGACACCATAGAGTGAACATACCGCTTGTGACCAAAAGAGAATTTTGGGATTTCCTTGAAGAATTACGAGATACTTGACTATGGCTAGGGGAAGAGTCAATAGATCTAGGATCGGTGTAAGACATTTGTGTGACAGTGACAGTAGGATGGACGGTGGCCCCAACACTCCCTAGAAAAATGATATGGCAAAGACGACATATTAGATTCGAGCGACTAACGCACACAAGTCACAATCCTACACTTTCTGGCCATTTTCCAACTAAAAACGTCTCCAGGGCCGGGACTGGTCATTGCGGCTTAAAATAGAAGAAGCCAGTTTAGTTTAAAACTAATTATGGGTTAACGTTATTTACAACATTCTCAAATGCCAAGCCTCAAATATTAGACAAGACAATAAATAGTCATACATATACATGTATATACAGGTAGCAACGTTGCTTTCAGTTGAGAAAATAGTAAACAGAAAAAAAAGCACAGAAAAAATTCAAGCTATAGAAGATGTAACGGTTGATGGCGATGGTTATTCAGTGATAAACTAAGTGGTTAGCACTTAATTAGAGCATTTTAGCTGCCCCTACCGCCAGGGAATCACTGAAAGCCTACGAACTATCTATCTCATAGTCTATGGCTACTAATACGTGGAACATCCCTTTTTATTTAAAATTATTCTTGTACTGTAGTGAATATCAACTTATTGAATGAGTAGAGTTGAAGAAAGAATTGTTTATGAAACAGGGAATATATTGTATTTCCTTATCCTGAATAGTGACAGATCAACACGAACCACACCTAAGTATTATTGAATCCCTATGGATGAAACTTCGAATACCCAACCCCATCATTACAAATGTAACCACTTGTCATTTATCAAAAGCCGCAAAGTCTTAATTACGTTCTCATGTCGTGCATTAGCAGCATTGATGCCTTTGATTCATGCGTTGGTTATCTTTTCACAACACGAATAATTAATCTGAAATGCACGGGCATGAATTTTAGCTTACCTTTTAAATGATTTACAAGAAGAACTCTCATTACAAGACTGTTCTCAACCGTGCACGAGTAGTCTTGGTTTGAATCAGAATTAACCGTGATTTTATCGTCAAGAATTTCCCGGAAATTGACCAATCATGTTTACTCAACCGCCATTTTGGTACGTGTATTATTATAGGAACCGAAAGCAATCAAACAAGACTGGGGGAAAGGAATCTTAAGTAGGCCTTAGCTATTGAGGCGAAAGAACTTGAAAACAGCACATTTCTCCACTGGGACTGCTATCTCCATGCACCAAGAACTCTATTAATCCCGACGATGAAATGCATCAAAGTTAACATCTGGCATACAAGCTTTAAGATGCACAGAACCAAAAAAAGTATCGGAATAAAAAAAGGATAGCATTGATTATGGCGAATAGGATCGAGCACAAAAGAGATTTGAAAACTTGCAAACATGAATTGAGTCGACGTTTTACACATTTGCTATGGCATTGTGCTAAGGCATTTTTAGAACATTATTATGAATAATTTATATTTGCTCGAAATCCTGTAGAAGAACTGGGCCGACTGTCTGACAGAAGTAAGTGTACATGTCCGCTTCTTTAAAAAGTCCAACTACAGAAATTCACGTTTTCAAAATTTTTAAATTTCTGAATAATGTTAAGATTTTATTACTAGGACTTTGTTGTGTATCTGTCTGTCGTCTGGCCATCTAAAAATTCAGGGAAATTAACTTTACTTTGCGACACAATTTTGATGTGGAAATGTTGTGGTTCCGTCAAGTTTTAGAATTGTTTTTAAATTTTGCAAAAAGTGCCTGGAAAACCAGAAAAAGTCAGTGAAATTGATTCAAAATTCGGCATCGGCAAATATCCTGAAAACGCGAATTTCATGGAAACCGGAATACTCTTGGTTTATGGATAAGTTTTCGCGTTTTCGTTTTCAAAAAGTACTTTGCTTTAAATTGTCTGGAAATTTTTCAAAAAGTTTCTGTTAATTAGATAAACCTGGACTTTGAACTCTTTTAACGTTGATTCGAAATTCGGCCAAACATTACGGAAATACGAATTTCATGGAAGCCGGGATGGATACTATTATTGAAAACAAATTTTGTTTCCAGAAATTCCTGCTTTTACACAGGTAAACAAACATGAAAATTGAAAACTGCGCTAAAACTATTAATCAAAATACTGCAAGATGCATTTAAAGCCAAAATAACCATGAATTCTTGAAACTTGAAAACCTTACCGGTCCTGCCGCGAGTGCTGGCATCGCTGCCGCTGCGATGGTGGCCCAGGCTGTGAAATTTTTCTGTAAGTCCGTGCAATTTTTCAGCCAGGCTGTGGTGTTTCTCCCTGGGTCCAGGTGGTTCCCTGTCGGGATCCGTTCCCAGGCTGGGAATGGATCCCCCGCTGGCATTGTGGGACGTGATGGGTGCGCAGGCCGTGGTGGAGGCCACCACGGCCATCTCCTGGAGCAACACAACAGTTAGGTCGGCATCAGTATATGCTCCTCCACCGAGATATCTCTGTGAGCAGATACAGACAAAGGCAGTCAGGATTAACGGTTTGCAACGCAAACAGCCAAATCGATCAACGAAAATCGCCCAGAATAAATAAAACCTGACCTTCAGTATCACGGTAGAACATTGTTTGGCATAAAAGATTTAATAACAAAAAAAGATATCTTAAGGCTTAAGAGCTTGCAAACAGGCCGGATCACTTCGTTCTACAGACTCGACTACGTTTCTAATTGATCACACCAATTGGCCAAGACTAAACAAAAATTCGGATCATGCGTATAGCAATCACTAACAGATGCAGAGTAGCTTATATCGCCTATTCAGCAATTGTGCATTTCCACATTTTCGCCCAATATCCTTCAGTCCAGCTTTCTCGCTATGGAAAACAGGGCGATACCCATCCCGTATTTCTATCATTGCTCCATCTCCCCACTGGAGGACATCAAAAATTCAAAAATAGCTTTTCAATGGAAATGTCAAATCCATACCAGTGCGGGAACCCTCAAGAGTGCAACCCCATTTTCAAACACGATTACCTTCGGCGCATTCAGGTAGTTGCTACCTAAACTACTACTGTACATGCCTAAAACACGTACACAAAGTCCCAATCGATGCACAATATCGTAGAAACCAGTCAATTTCATTAAAAATTATATTAAAAAAAACTAAACTCCGCGCAAAACTGCTGCAGTGTCGCAACTTACAATTGTACATGTATTCTTTACGATGTTGTAATAATAAACCTGATGGAGGAATTTTGCAGGAAATTTAGAGTAAATGCAGTAAGAAACACGGGATTACCTTCTCTAAAGCAACTCTACCCACATTAATTAATGGCATAAAATTCCATTTGAGAAATATTGAAAACTTGTAATAGACAATTCCAAGAAGGATAGAACTAGAATCTGAATCGAGAGTAAGAAATCACTAAATGAATAAAATGAAAAAGTTTGGAATCTGCAACAAGTGTTGCCATTATTTTGTCGAAATCCTGTATATACAGTACAAGAATAGGAGGTCAGGGAAGGCTATGATGTGAAAGAGTCCACATTTATGATGAACGTACATGTAGCTTGTGCACAACCATTGCATGAACGTCATACGGAAACGATGAGTCTCATCATGCTTGGTTAAATTTAATACAGGAATAGTTGGTGTGAGCAAATAAAACTAAGAGACATCGGGTCGTTAAAACCTGGTTTAACAGCGCAATCAAACGATTTCCCATGTTTACTACATATCGGAATGTTCCGCTCAAACATCGCATTAATAATGAAGAGAAAATATGGAAATCCAACTGCAAGCTATTGAATCGACAAAAGCTACTCTCCGAACATTCACTTTCGGTTCTTGCTTTCGCATTGTTCGCATAACTTGATTTAAGTGCAGTTTGTAAACAATCGTACGACAAGAATCCATGCGTATAAAACGTTTTCAATGCATTTTCACAGGAAGAATAGCCTTATACTGCCATCGGACAACATCGACAACTGCTTCGAATTACACAAAGCATTACAACCTTGAATAACCGAACAGAAAACTGTGAAACAGGATAAAATCCAACAAGATACACGTAGGATCAAAAATGAGGCAGCTTTCAAAACGTTTTATACATGATTCAATGTCGTTACTTGTTGCACGAATAGAAAAGGCTTTAGAACCCGTGTGAAAGTGCCGAAGTCTTTTTTCTACAAGATGCCATAACGTACAGCGGGCCACTGCGTGCATTTACGGCAAATGAACTGAGGGTTTTGAATAAAAAATGTGAATTACCTTCAAGGACCTGCCTTCCACCGTTTGTAAGTTCAGCTTCGGTGGCCTTTTGACAAAGGACAAAAACAGGTGGCTACACACGTCTTCGGGCGTATCGATTTCTAAGTAGGTGTCCATGAATTTCTTAAAGCCCTCGTAATCTATATCCTGCGAGTGGAAGGCATTGTTTCAATGTTCCACCCTGCAAAGGTCTGTTCCAGTCGTGAAATAATGACGATAAAGTAAACGAAATGCAAAGTTCAAAACCATAGCGGAATGTCACCGAGCATGAAGTCGTGTCAAGCCTCGCGTGAACACCCGATTCCCCGTTGCCAGATATTATGATCGTAAAAAAGTTGATATAGAATAGGAAAAAAACCGGCTCAATAAACAAGAGAAATATTGCTCCAGCCTCATTTACCCCGTCTGGATTGTACTTGCTGAGTACTCCATTTTCCTTGAATTCCACCAGCATGTCTTTCACTTTACGGGTCGTATCTGCAAATAAAAAAATTCTTTCAATTAAAGCGGAAAGGAATACCAAATAAAAGTGAAGGTTGAGTGAAATTGAAGCATTTTTGGCAAAGCGACGCGAAAGCGCCAATGAAGCAACAATACCTGCGACAATTCTATACGCGTACTTATCAAAGTCCAGGGAAGTCGCCCACTGTCAGAATAATGGTGAGAAATGACCGACAGCAAGGTCGAATAACCCATTTTGTGAGTAAAACCCGAGGCGATGACAAGTTACAAAAATCATGACTGACACTATGCCAGAGCCAATAATGACTAAGTGAAAATTCGCAAACAGTCGATAAACAAAATTGTCCAACAACACGTTGAGACAAACATGGCATCCACTTACGCGAATGTCACTCGTACCAGTTTATACAGGAAGTGAATCGGAAATTGACGTGACCATCACTTCACCAACGGTCAGATGCTCATACGTACAGTATGTATCTACAGGGTGATTCAGAAAGTTGTTCCAAAACGCAAATAATGCAAAAGTTGATGACGGAAATGTAGCAAGCCATGAACGGGGAATCCATGGCTACACGGCTTGACCTTGAACCATTCCATCAAAGTGATGCAAAATTTATCTCGAAACTTCATCAGTTATAACCAACGATTTATTTATTACTGCATAACTTTATGTAACTGTCAGTCTAAAACGAATTCTTTATTTAGTTTTTTATTCAGCATTTCTTAATTTAGCTGCCCCAACACAGTGGCAATCACTGCTACCCTCCAAGCTGTTAGGAGAAACTCGCAAAAGGGGCAGTTCACGCTACACACGTCAAAGATTTTTATGTGTTTTGATGAGTGAGTTCTGAAATTTATGATTATTGTAACGATGCAATGCATGAACGCATCTTTGTGACGGTCATTTTTTATTTTTATTAAAAATAAATAATCACTTTCCCAAGAAATGGACTCCATTGGCACCAGGTGGAACGGAAAAGAAACAGTAATTTCGTAATTATTTCGGAACTGTCTTCGCAGTATAGGTAAGTAGTCATATGCGGAAATGAGTTCCAATCACCATTAAAACACTTCAGACTTTTTCAATGACATAGTCCACCTCTTTGGGAGGGTCATCCTTATACGGTTCATCGCAATATCTGTGCTCGATTATTTGACATCGCAATAAAAATATATAGCGTGTTACACACCACAGTTACTGTTGAAAATCCACTTTTTCTATCGATCCCACCTGTCTCGAACAACTTCGTTTTTCGTTTTGTTACACGATGGAACAAATCCCACCATAACCCCCTTAATGGAGGACATGGGGAAGCGCCCCATTGGCCAGCTGCAAAAGGAACGCGTCATAAATATGCATTGGCTCGCTAGTTTATTCCATTACGACTTCTCCTTCCCATAAACATTCTTCCATTTGAATTCAGAGCTGGATTTCTATTTCGGGGGACGAGTATTTGAAATTGGAAAAAGGCCACTGGGTTTGGCGCGGCTCAATAAACCTTCACGGTAAATAAGGCCATATTTCGATTACGTTCTGTAGTTGTCTTCATGAAAGGGAGAAAATGGCAAAACAACTAATAGAAATTTTAGAAACAATATGGTTGAGCAGAAATAAGAAAGGTACATTTACGCTCGTATACGAAAGAAGGCCTTCGTAATTTATATTTAATATAAAGTGCCAAATGCACACACGCGCCTCGTCTCGATGAAAGAAAATATCAAGGAGCTGATCAATACGCGTAGCCCGCAGACGTGTGAACGTAATAAATTTCGAGAAAAAAATAAATAAATAAAAAAACCGAAAATACAACGGCGATGATCGAGCGACGCTAAATAAACGCGTCTCACACGTCATAATTTTTGACAGCTTTTGAAATTGCAAAGGCCGCATGATTGGTAATGTGATTCAGAAATCCAACGACTTTGAAAGATGCCCAGCATGGGAGCCATCCATATTTAACGCCATAAACATGTTACGTATTTTAAAAACTCAATCTTTCTGCCTCCGGGAGCCATCATTTTTTGAAGAGAGTTCCAGAAAGATAAAAATTCAAAGCATACAGTATACAGTATCGAGCATACAGACCCCTGTTTTATAATTACAGAACAGATGTTAGCTGAAGTGAAACATTTTCATAATTATTGGCCTATAATCCTCACGTGGACCACCCTATTCCACGTGATCCATCCATCCATCTGTATTTTTGTAATATATACAATGTAAATGTATGTAAATAGACAAAATACATGGCAATTCTTTTTCAACCTATGCGTCATGAAAGACTCCAGCATCAGGGAAAAACATTCAAATTATGCATCTACATGTAGTTTAGGATCACCTAGGGCAACTATGGTCTAACTTGGACAGATTGAAGAACTCTAATGGCCAAGCCAATTCACAAGCGAGCATCTTTTGACGTCATAACTCGAAATACCCTTCCGAATAACAGACAACTTCGTTTAATTCCTGAATATACCCCAGCTAGTGCTGGATTTTATCTCCCCGGCGCGTCATTCAATGTCAAAGTTTTGTTGGTGGCTTATTGGAAGCAAATGGAATTTTCAAATCAGGTTTAATGTAGATCAGTTCATTCTTGATATCGATTCAAGCATCTCCATTATTAAGGCTTCCACGAATGAACTGCGTAGCTGCCATAATTTATTCACCCTTCCCTCAGATTCAAGCCAGAAATTTGACAAGTCCAAGAGAGAAAAGAGAGACACTCAATGATCGGTGACAGCATTTTAAATTGGAAACCGCAAACATTAACGTTTCTCTTTCTTCTCTAAATTCAAAAGAGCCCTTACGAAATATGCGAATGCAGCAAACCTCTAACACATCTTTCATCCAACACAAACTTAAATCAAAAAGTATAGCCTTTCTCGATTTGCCTACTACATTTGCGAATGCAATGAAATTTTTTCAAAAAAAGTTTAGTGTTTAATGAATTTTTCTAAGGAGACATCTATCTCATTTCTTTCCTAGCTGAGGACGATTTTTCGGAATGCTCACGACGACAAATTTTAGGACTTCGTTATTTAAACCACGTACCACGTCACGTAGGTTTTCGAAATATAGAAGTGACGATGAAGAATTTCATCTTGATGAAACCTCACCCACGTACGCCGTCGTGTATAATTAATATAATAAATCATTTTTTTTTATTGCCGGGCGAATATATTTTCATTATGTCTCCCTCAATTATTCAGCGACGAAGGAACAAACGTTAAATGAATTATTCAGGATTTCGTTCTTTCGAGCTGCTGAGCAACATGTCAAAGAACCATAAAACGATGGCTTTGTTTCGAGCAGTTCCATGTATGATATAGAAAACTGCATTAATTATTAAAATGCACTTAACTATATTTAAAATATTGAATATCAAGCATTATGTACATGTATAATAGACTAATTTGAAAATGCTGATATACATGTAGTTTTGGGAATTGCTTAATCAAAGTCCAGAAGAATTATTAAGAGGGATCATCAATCCCAATACAGTAGAAAAAATAATTACGAACAACTTCTGAAATTGCATTGACATTTTTTTGTAAAAGAGTCGTAGAACTCCTAAAGTTTTTACCTTAGTATTTCATGAAAGGAGTGTCATGATTGCTAGAACCGCAAATAGCATCAATGTTCAGGATAACCCTCAAAATTGCCACTGGCATCATGCGAGCAAATCGCCATCAAGTGTTAAGCACAATTTCTGAACTACGGACTGTGAAAAATCTTGATGATATTCAACAGTGTTGAAATCTACACCCCATCTAATTTTGTCTTTGTCATACAGCAATATCGAGCGCAATGTATAGGGTTAACCACCGCATATTTCTTTCACAATTAAAAATAAATTGATTTAAGAACCAAATTTTGGCTAAATTGATGGCCAACTGCAGGTCGTAAAAGAACACTGAATGTAGGTATCAAGATTTATTTCCTGCGTGGGTTCATCAAGACACCCGTTAACCGGATCATTGGGAACAATGATTTAGTTATGCTCAGTGTTTAACCATTAAAAAGCAACACCCAGCTTTGACTGGCAGAAACGTCTTTCAGCAAAATTTCTGTTTATAATTAATTGGCAGTTTTTTACGTTTACGGCCCTCTTTCTAGGCCGAGATAAAAATAACGCCAATCGTGCCTTGCACTGGAGTGGAGCACCCATCTGCTCGACGGCCATTTGCATACAAATGAATGGCTCCAGCATTGAACCGCATCATAAAATGTCAAGGGGATGCGTTTAAATGTCAGATGCCAATGCCTAGAAATATGCCAGTCCAAAGTACCTCATTAAAATTTAAGATAGCAGCTCGAAGAATGCATTAATACGAATGATTCACTGTTCAGAGGCGGGCAACAATCCGAAGCCATCCGTCATATACAGATATCAGAAAACTCCCAGAGCAATTGCCCAAGATTCACATTCTTATCTTGCCCAGAATTAACCGCATAACGAATTCCTGGTAGGATTAAATGACGTGACGGCCTCGATCACGTGACGTCATTGCGAGCTAGTGTTACTGAGGCGTCAGTAAGAGCTAAACTGAGACAAACCCATGATAAATTGCAAATCCATCAATTGGTGTTATTCCAAAAAAATCAACAAAAAACACGCTGTGCTAGGTGGCCACACTGGATGCACAACGGTAAATGCCCCACTGAAGCACAGTCACTACGAGAAAGTTGGCTTCGCCTAACGGCTTGTGGTAATTCTTGAAAATGATATTTTTTTTTAAAGAATGATGCTGGAATCATTTTATATACAGCAGAAGATACGTGTACAATTTTTTATTTTCCATAGATGTTCATTATGTTCGGGATCCGCGGAGTAAATTATTCAACAGAATGTTCATACTGTTTGGTGGCATTTACAGAAATTGCAGTGAAATGGGCAGATGTTAAGATGTCAGTTTTCATATGCCAGATCTTATGGACATACAAGTATGCTGGGATTTCGTGGATTTATACATCAATCAACGAATGTATCTTCAGTATCTTCAAATGAAGAGTTTGAAAGTGTGCGAGGAATATCGAAGTTGTCTGGTTTATCAGAAATCAATGTTTAAAGTGGACCGTACAAGATTTTTTTTCTAAAATAAATGGAGTGTTTATTTTCCACTCTGGAACAGCATACAGGCTAAAGCCTTACATGATATTCATTCCCATAGGCACGTACACGTATAGGTATAATAAAAACAGACATGGATCGTGCAAGACACCTAATGAACGTATTGGGTCGGAAGTCCCGCACACGAAACTAGATTTCAGTTCACTTCCGGTTTCCGCCAAACTTCCTTTGCATGACGGAAAGACGGTATCTGTACAGATCACTGTACCTGCAAAGTAACCCGCATAGCTTTAAAGCTAATAAATCTTACATTCAACCAATGAATGAAATTGCATTTGTCTAAGAAAAAGCCTAAGTTTTCCTCCATAACAATAATAACAAGGCCAGCCTTGTAAATCCCCCTAAATTTAAAAAAATATGACAATTTGTGGCCAATTAAACTTAACAAACGTTGAAAACAAACTATCCATCCTGTTGTTAGGCAATCACTGCTAGCACGCAAAATGCTTGGCAAATTTGCCCGCAGATCGGGTGTTGAAATTAAATCTAAAACCTGTATTTTCATTCGTCAACTAAATACAATGTTCTTCATACACGTACGTCCGAATCTGCCCAGAGAGGAGCTTGACCATTGGTCAGCGTGGTAATAACTGGCGTAAATCGTTTAGTAGACTCATTTCCGACTTAGTTCCATAAGCTGTCTTTTCTGCAGCAGCGCACCACTGCAATTTCATGCTGACTAGAGGAAAACAGTGGCAGGAATTTTAGTGGATGGGGTCAGCTACAATATACCGAACCAGAAACGATCAATTGTCACGTCATCGATCTTGTGCGTTCTAAAATTACACCCCTAGTCCGGTTGAGCAAGAGCCTCGCACATCCGAGCCTGTTGGACCTCATAATGACCACTCGAGCAATATTTCAACTTAAACAGCCGCGCTCCCCAATAACTTAAGAGGAAACACCAGAGAGCAATTTTTGAACAGAATGCAACATTTTGGCGCGAGCAAACATAAATAAGGACGGCCATAAATTTGAGTCGGAAGACATAGCGGTTTTTCTACACAATTTACACGAGGGGTCGTTTATAATGCTGAATGGATGGCACCAGAGACACCATTGCGCCGCAATCTCCAGGCCCAACTTTTATAAAAGTTTAAAAAGTTGTTACTCGTGGAGTTCGTTAACCTTTGCTCGAGGGGCAGTGTTGCGCAACCGCCCCTGCTCGATTGTAACATTTTCCAGCAGAAAAATATCCCAGATACCTCCACAAGAGCCCTGCTGGGACTGGTAATTAGTGTTATACATAAATAAATACAAAAAACGCACAATGTTCCAACCTGAATGCTCTTATTAATTTCGGATATAAGTTACTACAACGTTGTCCTTGATAAAAATTGCGCAACATCTTTATATTTTAACCTTCCTTGACTAGTTTGTCTAGTATGCTGCAACATATATATACCTGTCCTAGGCTACTGGCTGTATGAATGCATCTTTTTTACGTTGTTCTAAAAAAATATTTTACGTTTTCCTGTGCATATTTTAGCCTAACCAAAAATGTAATACATGAATCTAATATACATGTAGCTGCCCCTAACTTCCAGGCAATCACTGCCAGTCTACAAGCACCACAGGCGAATCCTGGCAATTATTTTGTATTTCCAATGAATGGCTTAAATTTAAAAAAGGATTTTAGTGTCAAAAAAAGGCAAGAAAGCAGTTAATTTAAGCACCATGATCTACGAACCAAGTCTAACCATATTCATAGGTGAGCCGTATGTTCCCATGCAGACATTATACGTAAGTGAGCTTTCGGCCTTATGGAATCCGCCCTGAAGTTTCTCGCATCCAAAACATAACATTGGACAGACCTTAAATGTGAAATTCCGAACAATATTTCGTTGACTATCCAGGACACGATCCTTACTGGCTGCTATCGTTAACCAGATGCTTACTTCTAAGTTGCGGGATTTTGGGGTGAAAAATGCAAACCTGCGTACGACGTCAACCTGAGACACAAAAAAAGGCACGTTTTAAATGTCAACTGTGCCCACATTTTTGCAAGAGTTCTATTGTCTCGCACAAAACTATGCATTCAGCACTTTTGTGCTAGATCCTCATTGGTGCCATTAACGATGCCATGAGGGAAGTAGCGCCTCATCTACTGCGATCGCCACCATGCAACGTGGGGGAAAAAATACTCTTCGTTAAGGGGGAGAAAAATGTTATACGAGCATCGCATTTTTTTCTCCCTTAGACCAAGGAACGCTCTCCTCTTCTTTCCAACAGCTCACAAAATATTGCATTTCTGCCAAGTAAGAGCATTTTGGTTAGAATTCGAGAGATCCGCTCGAAAAGAATGTGCTTTTTAGGATTTCGGTTTTGAATTTTACGTTGACAGCCTGCCAAACTTTACCACTTTGAAATGCGTCTCTCTATTCCACGAATCCAGAAATCGACTGTTTGAAGATTTATGATTTGATGTTGAAGAAAATGCATTTTTTTTTAAACTAATGAAAAATTTCGGAAATACACGCTATGAAGGTACAATACACAGTCCGCCATGCATGTACAAAGCCTGTGCAAGGAGAAATTCTCGGATAAACTTAGGAATAGACTATTCTCAAAATATAATGTACTCGTCTAGTATACCTAACCAAACCTGACCTATAGTCTATAACCTAAATTATCATAACAAAACAATTTCTGATTTAGTTGCCCCTAACCACCTGACTATGACTGTTAGTCCTCGAACCGTTATGAGAAAGCCAACTTTTTCACATTTACAATGTACAGTGTATATTGCATAATCTTTAGTGTTTCGATATGTTGATCGATTGTGAAATGTGAAATGCCAGATTAAGCAAGGTTATTTTTGAAGCGTATCAAAGCATGCAATTTTTTTGGCTGTTAACTTTCAGAACAACACAACACAGCCCCTTAGTTGTATAAGGGCGACAAAAAATGATAATCTTTTATATATCGTAATGTATTTGCCAACATGACCCAGCTCGTCTGACGTCACCATCGAATTTCTCACATCAAATAGTATTAGACGTAAATTAAATTTATTGGTTCCAGGATACTGGTTGCTAGCTTTCTATGTGAAATTTGATAAGTTTCTAAGAGAAGCATCTCCTGTATCTTTGAGGGTGCATTTTCATTCGAAACCGATTCTTAATTGAGGATGCCTAGGCATAGAACCTGATCTCAATGCCCCATGAATGAAAAGCGTACAGGCGCCAGCTAAATAGTATATTTTGAAGACACGTTTATGGAGATGGAACTACATGTACACCGAATAACCATTAAAGTATTATAACACTGGGGATATTTCGTTTTAGAATGGGTAAGCAGTAATGAAAATAAGCATATAAAATTTTCATCGTCAGGTAGCTTGAATGAATAATCGAACACGCCAATTTAACTAATATTTTAAGCAGCTTTTTGCGAAAACTTCAAAGCAAGGCTTATGTTCATGCACAATCCTTTCCATTTAGTTAAATGGTCTCGAGCACAGAATTTCATTAATTCGTGATATAACCACAGGGAAGTCCAATAATATAATTATGCATTTTCAATTAGCGCAGGCCTAGTTCCGTTCACACGCATCAACGGCCTTAAAAGGGCCTCGAAAATGGCACGTTGTGTTCAAAACCGAAAATCGATGAAAAACTAATTAACATCAACTAAAACTTCGACGTTTTATCTCTTTCCCAGCATAGCAATCATGCAACAGTTATTATTTCCATAGGCATAATTAGATCTGCCGAAAACTAATTAAACTCTCAGAGTCACATGCGTTGTATGTGACGATTTGCACAAATGCACAAAACAAAAGTTCAGGGGGCGCTTACAAACTTAATGTAGATAACCTACATGTACAATGTAGAACACAACCTTTCTACAAACATGATTCAGAGTAACCCTATGGTGTCTACATGTATTTGCTGCAATTAGAAACGTATTTCTGAAGGAAAATAGGCCTACTATGGCCAACTTTTGTAACAAACGTGTATTATAAACTCGACATAACGTATACATTTGTCAATTTGAACTTTTGTTGTGCTGTTAAACCATCCCACGATTGTGGCTAAAACGAACACTTGATAACTACGTAAGCTTAACCTTGGTCTGCGGTTAAATAAAAATAATTGCAACTAGCTACTTCGTCGTCACACTCACGTATCGCATATAACTGCCAGCAGTGGAACATACAGTAGTTTTCGGTGTGTCAATTCATGAATATATGCAGATTAGCCATTTTGCAATGCATGAGCTAGTTTACCCTTGAACGAAGAGGTTTAAATTTGAAGATGGGGTTCGTATACAAATATAAGCAGTCAGCAATTTGCATAATCTGAGAGAAAAACGTGTGTAGAATGAACAGCCCGGGTAAACTGCAAGATGCTTCGCTAAAGCCATCTTTGCAGTAATACCCATATTGCCAGTATATACGACCTACATGCTTGATCCCTACTTTGACTTTTTAGAACACATGAAAAATGATAGGTTGAGCACAGTTTCAAGTGTTGCAAAATCCAAAATTTCAGCTAGCCACTTCAACCAGTTCAACCGAGGGACGGCAGCAAAGTATATAGATGTAGCACATACTACGAAAGACTATCATGTGACTGAACATAGTATCCCATAAATTTACGATGATTGGGTGCGTTTTAAACATCGCATTGGATGCCCTATAAAGTCAGCGCTGTTTATACAATAAAAGGCAATATAGTATCGACCTCTGCTTGGTTAATCATACAAATATCAAATCCATAAAATACTGTGTTTTCGTGCAAAACTCTGGCATATTAAATAAAATGTCCTTCATCACATTCATGCGAGTTTACATGATAACGTCTGTCACATAATGATGGAGTGACGCACAACACCCAAAATCCTCTGCGTCAGAAAGAAGCAGCACAAGCCTGGGGGGAGGGAGATATTTGTGGTCTTTAAAGAGTTTTCTACAATCAGATACGACGTATCTTACCCACAACTTTCCAATGGCTTATGGTATGGGATGATGTGGCGCTACGTAGCATCTGGTTTTATATTGACCACAAGAAACATGAAGTAACGTACTCATCACAAGTCCAAGTGTCCTGTTCAAACTGTTTATAGTTATGAAGTTTGACTCGACTTTAATACAGATTCTAAAATCACTGCACGCTACTCATGCAAAACACGTTCAACTGTATGACTAAAGTCTGCATGAAAAATAAATTAAACTATCATTGAGATACGCTTTATTTCGATTCCTCTTGTTATTCTACCAGGGGAATGCGAACTTCGATTTGGTCAACCGAGGATACTACATGTATTGTCATTAACAATGTACCTAATGTTTGACCTTGCTCTGGGAATGCAAAGCATACAGACTGTACTTACGATATTCAAATGCTGGAGCCTGGTGAAGATTACAATTAGCGAGAGTGAGCTTTCCCTCATAAGTTATAACTTCATTAAGCTAATGAAATGCAAATTTTGAGCGAGAAGTACTTACATTGGGCACAGTCTTGCAAGCACTCAAATTCGGATGGTGAGAGCTTCTCCCATTGCAGCGCCATGCTGCCGATTAGGATGGGGGAGGCTTCACTCTTAAGCCGACCCTATGCGATAACACGCAGGCCCAAGGGATATCTCCGATAGCAAGACAAAGTAGAGAATCTTTTGCCGAACATGAAGGCAAATGGAGGTCCCCTGGAAAGAAAACAACGAAAATCTCATTAATTCAAACGAGAAATGGATGAGATCGCCTCAGATTTCACCAGCGAATATGATACGAAAGCAACGCCATATCACGGTTTATAATGATTAAGGAGATCGCTTTCAAGGGGGGTCCCAAACCCCAAACAATTGGTCAAAATTTGGGCTGCTCTGTATATTATGCCCTGCTTTTCACGTTTAGTGTAGGTTATGGCAATGGTGAAGGAACACTAGATTCTTCCTGCACCAACCACAGGCAATCACTGATAGCCTTCGCTCTTTTAGGAGAAGCCCACATTCAAACCGAAAAAGCAAAATAATGAATAACAAAAATGATTGAAAACCATATGGTTGCTACATACGGGAAATGTTTACTTAAATGATTCCAAATTCTGTTCTAGCCAGAAACCCAAATACGATATCGCGTATATCGATAGATATGAAAAAGTCAAATCAGTTTTTTTCTCTCTAAGACATGTCGAGAAACTAAGTCAGGTCTCCGTCTCTGAACAAAACAGCCAATTCCGCCGGCGGACATCCAGACTAATTGAAAATCCTATTTTCAATAACCGTGCGCAAAATTTAATGAGAAACCATTCGATTATGCGCACTTTAATTCTAAGGATTGACTTATTGATGGCTGTGCTGGTTGGAGGCAGTACGGATTCAATCCGAGTTATTTTGCAGTGCATTTCAAATAGAAAATTGCTTTATAAATAAACACGAGCCGATATATACCAGATATGCTCCCAATATTTCAATTACATTAATGAAATGGGCTGGGTCTATTGACAAGTTTCATTGAACTTTACCGCAACCTTAATTAACTTATCAGCGCAGAACACACGTGAGGGTAATTCAAAAACCATTTCCCTAATGACATTTATCGTTTTACGACATCGGCAAGTTTGCATCATTTTTCCTAGGAAGCAGCATGCACGGTATACATGTATGAGAATTTCACTGAGGAGAAAATAGGGGGTATTCAAAACAGCAATTTATAGCATGGAGGAATATCATTTTGCCTTACATAAAGTAAGGGGGCGCTTTCGTTTGTTTTATATCATGGCCACCTCCATTGCCACGCAACATTTGGACTTGTTTTATGGGCTTTACATCATCCAGGGAGTTTCGATTGCGTCACTCGCATATTATTATAGCGCGAGTTGTAAACACTTTAAGGCTTTTTGGATTTATAGCCGGCTTTATATTAGCTAAAGGTCATTTTCTTATTTCAGGCCATCAAATTTTCAACACGAGTCTAATTTCAACGAACGCCAACGTGACGTACGAGATGTAGGCAATAAAATTGATGACGACAAAATGCACGCGCTGTGTCGTCAAAAATGGAGATAGATTGAGATGCTTCTCATGGTACATGTTTATCTTGTTTCAATTAATACGGGCCTAGGCATCTGACACACATTTCACTACGCCCACCCAATTTCCCTAGTTTTCTCGACATTGCTGGAAGTAGAAAAAAGCAACCTACACAGATCAATAAAATGCAGAAGTGATGTCAACTAAAATGATGTTTAATTAATGATGCTCTTAGGTTGAATTCGAGAAATGGGAACTTGAAGGGTTATCAAGGATGGTGAAGTTAAGAAATTCATTAAGACAAATAAATATACAGTGGGGTGGAACCGATGCAACATTGTTATAGGTGCCTGCCAAAACACACCAATGAGGAGAGGGGTTCCTATAGCAGTTAGAAGTTAAAGGGCCCTACAATGTTTTTTAAAGTTTCAAGAATCAGAAAGTTAGGATAAAGTCAGATCAGATTAGGGCAGACAATTTAGTTGTCATTAAATCATTTGTAACGTGAAAATGAACACAAAAGGACCACGTTTACATAAACATTACCCATGCTTAACATGTAATAAATATGCAAAGACTAAAATTATCTTGTACCCTATACAACATGCCTATAATGAATAAATGTGATGTTCCACGTTCCCTCTGGCATTTATATCTTAATTAGGAAAGCCTGTAAGTTGCTCCGATCCGGCAAGGGTTCGAATACAAGCCTTAAAATGTTACCCAGGCATGTCTTCACAACCGGGCAGTGTAATTATTGCATAAAGCTCAAATTCGAGATAATATAAGTACATTTCTCTTCCAACATTTTTGGTGAATATGAAAAACTTAATTGTAACTCATTCAGTCTACAATTACTGTAAATAGTAATGTTTTACTATTCGAACTGCTTTTTATAAGCAATAAAATGTCACATACATTTACAAGTGCTTTTCGGGCTTAACTACAGTGTATATGTCGATATTACAGAGATAGTGATATTTTCGAACAATTCAGACAGAAAGAGGGGCTAAAGACGCCAGTATAAAAAAGTAATTGGGAATCTTTTAGTTACTTCTTATTATACGTTAATAGAACAAATCGTGTGTAAAAATTTATCTCGATTTTCGCTCATTTCCTTTGGCTTTATTTCATCAAAAACTAATCAACCAAGAACTAATCACCCAATGCGTTCATCAAACACTAGCTGAATCACTCATGGTGCACTGAAAACTAATGTGAATTTTCCTAGTTAATCAATAATAATATTAAGAAATACTTCGCAAGTAGTGAGTTTGAGGGCGGCGAATCCTGCAAAAGCATTGTCCAAACGTAACTATAAATCATGTCTTAGACTTCATGGGAAAAACAATTAACAAACATCTTGTATCCCAAAATAAATTAAATCACCCAAATTAATGAAGTCAGTGGCATTTGCCGGTAAGTAAATTTTTCATCAAATCCCGCTAATTCGATTACAATCAACTGGTACTTCCGCGTTTTTAAAAAGTCAAATCCAGAGTTTATTTAGCATTATATTGCAGCTAGTATGTAGATGACACATCGAATTTTATTTTTATAAAATCTTAATTTTACAGCCCATTGTCGTCATTATGGACAGAAAACCTGAGTGATTTTATTAAAATATTACCGGTACTTGGGGTGGTTTCGTATGCAAGGCGGAATAATCAAGCTGGAAGATCAAAGACTCTCAAAGCAGGAAATTAGCGACATTAATTAATTTAAAACCTGCCAATGGGCAATTCCACAGGGATTAAAAAGCCCCATTTCGAAACGTTAAAAAAAATAAGCCCTTAGCGTTGTAATTAAGCTAATGATGATTTTGGGCCTGCAATTTCAAATGCACGCATGAAGTAAGAAAGGAATTCACGATTGAGTAGCTTCTTGTGTGATTCCCAAGCAGTTTTCCTGTTTTCTTCTATCAAGCTACATGAACTAATACTGTGTAATAATGAGTAAAAAAGCGAAGTTTATTGCTTTTAAAGTATAAGAAGACTCCGCTGGAATAAAAAACTAGTATTAAAGTAAATAAAAATCTATCCTGGTTTGAAGGTGATATTAAAAAGGGTAAAACGAAAATGCACGCAGCCATTACTTTAATGAAGTGAGAAGGTTTGTAACGCAATAAACTGAAAAGGTTGCTAACAAAAAATAACAAAATTAAATGAGAATTTCGCAGAACTATACCACACGGATTTTTAGACAGTCTTACTACTTAGTAAAAACACATGCAGGAATAAATGATAAATGGAAATAAGTTTACATCTCAAACATTTTACACGTAAATCTACAGGTTGTATTGATTAATGCAATAAAAAAGTTCTTGCGGTGGTATCCAAAGTTCGTAGAATCATACTTCATCTTAATGAATATTAGGAAATCTTCATAATAACCACAATTCGAATTCTAGAAATCCAACTTTATACAGTTTTTTCCTGATTCGTCCATGAGAATAAGTTTTAGAAATTAAACATGGGAAATTGTACAATACAGTGCTGAATAAGTTCGGTATATTTCAGTGGAAAACTCAAGCTTATTCAAATGCAGCATGTAAGCAAAGATTGACAAATGTTAATAATATTATGTTTATGAATGCATACAAATTTGAGGGCCACTCTAACGTAAACCAAATCAACGTAAGGAGTATTTTAGTAAAAATCAAATACAAATTCATGACATTGTGAATGTTCTTACATTTTGTAATGTATCTATAGACGCAAAAGTCAACATTTACTAATGATAATGATATTTAATATGTTGATGCTACACTGAAATTCGATCAACCCAATCCACAATAAGTTCTATAGTGGAATCAGCCTATTTGCTTTTAGTATCGCTCGCAAATACGTTATAAATATTATTCATAAGCATATAAAAAGGTGCATGATTGCCAAACATTGAAATAACTAAATTTTGTAAGGAATAGCGAGGCAAGACTGAATGGAAACAATACCGAGGGATTGCAAACGTAGATACGCAGCCCCTGAACGTTGGCAAACCATGCGTACTTAGTTGTAGAGATTGCCATCGACAAGGAGCAGCCACTGAAAGATTGGATATTATTTTCATGGCGAGTATCGTACTATAAGCTAAATTTGCTCGACTTGCAGTTATATTCAAGCATACATTATATGTTTGTAAATGCGAATTATTTAATTTCTCATATACATGCATACGTTCGATTGGTACTTGTCCATTAACGGAACTACCTGTTATGTTAGGGTAGGTTAGGTTAGGTTAGGTTAGGTTAGGTTTGGT